>PVLC010016282.1:0-35690 GCA_004027655.1 Graphiurus murinus
AAAAAAAAAAAAAAAAGACTTAAGTCCTCTGGATTAAATAAAAGTTTAATCAAGCATTGCTTAATTAATTTAAGCATACTTTAAACTGTATTTAGTTATGGTATTATTTTCTGTCTTGCTTTAATTCAACATTTCCCTACTTGCCTGACCATAAAAATCATGTAGGGTGCTTATTAAAAAACACTAGCTGGTCATGGTGGTACATATCTGTAATCCCAGTACTTGGGAGGCTGAGACAGGAGGATTGCAGATAGCCTCAGCAATTTAGTGAGACCGTCAGCAATTTAGTGAGATTTTGTTTCAAAAAAACAAAAAGGGCTGGGGGTATATTATTCTTGGAGATAGAATGCCTATGGGTTCAATCTCCAGTACCAAACAAAAACAAAATAAAACACCTCACCATAACAAACAACAATAACAACAACCCTTAAACTTATTTCTAGCTCTGTTTATCATTCAGCAGATGAGAATTTCCTAGGGAAGGACCTGAAAATCTGTACATTAAGAAGCACCATCTAGCTGGGTGTGGTAACACTGGCTTATAATCCCAGTATTTGGGAGGCTGAGGCAGGAGGATCACAGGTTTGAGGCCAGCCTCAGAAACTTAGAGACCCTCAGCAACTTAGTGAGACCCTGCTTCAAAATAAAAAATAAAATAGGGCTGGGGGATAGGTAACTTAGAGGTTGGATGCCCTTGGGTTAAAAAAAAAATCACCCCTGTTAATCCTTATGAACAACCAATTTAGGAAATATTTTATTTTATAAATCATGTTGCTTTAGGCAATCCTGAAGAGCAGTCAGAAATATTTAGCAGAATAACCAGAAAACATACACACTGCTAAATTTACAGAAGTGATATTTTTGTAGAAAATGTTTTAGTGATTTAACTCATCAATTCATTAGAATATTATAGAACAATTATAAAAGACTTAGAAATGGACAAAAAATATCATTGGTGTTCTCAATGGAAAATTTGGCATTGTCTAACATATAGTTCCAGATTATCTATTAGAGATTTCAAGTTATTTTACAACTTTATAAGTGGTAGAATTCTGGAATTGATGTGATAATTTTTTTCCATGTATCATGAAAATTAAGTTTATTTTTCAATCAATGTTGGTGTATTTTCCATGTTTTAAGTAAAGTTCTTATTTTCATCCTTTAAACAAGTCGTGACATCTTACTAGTTCTCTTAAGAATTAGTGAATCAAATAATACCTTTAAGAAATGCTCATTTAATACTTATAACACATTCTTAATTCCATTCTCTTATTATCATTGAACAGTATGATCTTTTTTTTTAATCTACCCTAAGAAGAGCTAAGCCATCAGTTCTTACACTGTGTTTTCACAGATATCACATACCCAAAGAATATGCATAGTCCTAGTTGAAATTAGTCAATCACCCTAGAGTTTGCTTTTTCTTTTTTCTTTTTTTTTTTTTTTGTGGTACTGGGGAGTAAACCCCAGGGCATTCTACTTCTGAACTATACCCTAATCCCTATTTCATTTTTTTATTTTGAAATGGTCTAAATTGTAGAGGGCCTCTCTAAATTGCTGAGGCTAGCCTCAAACCTGAAATCCTGCTGTCTCAGCCTCCTACATATTGAGAGGATAAACATGTGCCACCACACTTGGCTTAGATTTTGCTTTCTAGAAAACACATTGAAACTGGGCATGGTGGCACAGGCCTGTAGTCCTAGTATTTGGGGGGCTGAGACAAGAGGATCACAAGTTCAAAGCCAGCTTCAGCAACTTAGTGTGGCCCTGTTTCTAAATAAAAAATACAATAGTGCTGGGAATGCAGCTTGGAGGTAGAATGCCCCTGGGTTCAATCCCCAGTACCAACAACAACAAAACCCCAAGAAAACAAAAATCATAAAGCAGTACATTGCCGGGCGTGGTGGCGCACGCTTGTAATCCCAGCATTTGGGAGGCTGAGACCGGAGGATCCGAGTTCACGGCCAGCCTCAGCTACCTAGTGAGGCACTCCGCAACTGAAAGAGTTGCTAGGGAAAGGATAGTCTAGGAATTTTCTACAATGTACTGGATAACAAGGCTCAGGACAGTTTTCAAAGCAAGAGAATTACAGTTAAGCTACTGCAGGAGAATCTAGACTGGATACTTTGATATTTATTTCTATTTCCTTCCTGGGAAGAGAAGAACTGTAACGTGTCCTTCAGTCTGGGTCACTCAAAGGTAGATGACATAATCCCAATTCTATATTGTTTAGTTTTTCACAGGTACTTTTGGTACATTCTTATGGATCCAGCTAGTTCTTGAGTTTAGTGATGAGGGTCATCTACTCTGTGACTCAGAGTAGAGGCAGATGCATAAGCCTATTATGATATTAATAATAGAGAAAGCCAAAACTCACAAAATTAACATGAAAACACAATTAAATGAGCAAGGAATATCAAGAAGTTTTAACAGAAAAGGTGACATTTAAACATAGTTATACATTTTTCTCTGAAACAGACTATTTATTTAGTCTTTTTAATTATAAAAGTGGTACATAGATTCATTCTGGCTGTAAAAATGTCAAACATTAAGGGAAGGTTTTCAAGGTTTAATTAAGGAGGTAAGCAAATCTGTGAGTGGGAGATGTACTAGAGGGAGGAGAACATGTCAGGGAGTGCAAATGCACAAGTAAAACATGAGTGTAGGACAGCGTGGCATATTTGGGGACTGTGGATAAGTAGTTCAATGCAAATGGGACATAGAATACTATGGGGAGTGTTTGAAGGTAAAATTGCAAAGAAGGTTAAGTCAAGGTTGTAAAGGGTGTGATATACTATTAGTCATTTAGGTTTTTCCCTTTGGCCATGAGGAACCATCAAAAAGATTCAGGCAGTGGAATAACTAAGTTGGATCTGAGAAAGATCACTTTGGGAATGGACTGAAGGGGAGGATGGGAAAGCAGAGATCACCGAGCAATTACATCTGCACATCTAAAATCTCACGAAACCACAGGCATGCTATTTCCATTTTCTGAAAGAAGAAATTGAGATCTAGAAGAAGCACATCATTTTTTCCAAGGTCATGAATCAGTAAGTGATGGAACAGAGATCCGGCCCATGCTTCCTGACCTAAGTTCGCTCTAGTCTTTGCTGCTATTTCAGTGAAGTTATTAGATTGTTAGATAAGAAATGGGGCAAGTGTTAAGGGCAGTACAACACGCATAAAATAATCAGAGATTTTTAGGGACAGTAGTGTGCATTACTGACTAGCTGTGTTCAAGAGTTTTAAGATTAGAATTAGGAGACCCAATTCTCATCTCTCCTCTAATCATGACTGGGTGGGAGATTGTGGAAAAGTTACTTGAAGCATTTTGGGTTCCTCTCTCTGGAAAGTGAGGAGGTTGGTCTACTTTCCAAAGTATCCCTTTCAACCTTAAAACTGTATGCTTGTTCAAAATGTCACTGTGGACTGGTAGATCTGAAAGAGTGTCACAGGGCAGGTGAGGCTACTGTGCATTTCCAGTTCCAGTTTAAGATGTGAGGACTGTCCTTCCTCTCTGTAGCTTTGGCATCATATATGTGCCTCTAATGTAGAACATACCATGTTGCATTGTAATATCTTACCAGGTGATATTAAAATCATTTAATAAACAGTTTATTATAGACACTAACCCGATACATGGAACTCAACTGTGAACAAGCAGAATGCTCCTTCTCTTCTGGTGAATGCTAGCTGATCCTTAGTCTGATGCTTTACATGTTTAAGTTTCTTCTAGACTAAAAGTGACTCAAGGTCAGGAATTAAATGTTTCTAATTTTTTTATTCCAAGTCCTTAGGGAGTACTAGGACCTTTTTTTTTTTTCTTTTTGGTACTGGGGATTGAACCTAGGGGCATTCTACCTCTGAGTTACACCCCGAGCCCTATTTTATTTTCTTACTTTGAAACAGGTCTCATCAAGTTGTGAGGGACTTGATAAGTTGCTGAGACTGGCTGTGAACCTGCCTCCCAAGTACTAGGATTACAGGCTTGTGGGACACCATGCCTGGTTTAGTTCTAGGTTCTTAGTGTGTGCTCAATAAATATCTTTTGGATGAACATATAAATAATTTCCAGCATCTCCTCGAAACCTGACAATGCATGTGGCTGTGTTGCAAGAGTTTGCAATGATAGAAGGGGTTGCACAGGTAGCTCTGCCTTCAAGAAGAAAGCTGACAACCCTGGGCAGTAATCACAGAAATACCCGATACTGGGGACTTATAAATTTCCACAGGCCTTTTTTATTTTTTTCTTAGAGAGTCAATTATATCATTCATCTTCAAAAAAAGAATCATTTCAAGGGTAAAAATCCTCATTTCTTCAAATTTATAAGCACTGGCATTTCACAGTAAAGGTTAAAAAAAAGAATGCCAATGTAGGCTTAAGTCTTATCAGCATCTTGGGACTCTCCTTTCTTAATCTCTCCTTGACAATTTGTCCTCTTCCTGATTATCTCATCACATACACTGTGATTGAGAGTCTTCCACAAGCCCGGGATGGTTGAGCCATCATTTTGAATTTATCTTGGAAGCAGCTGTAAGAAAGTCCACACTTCCTCAGCCAAGGCATATCAGTTAAAACTCCTACTTGTTCCACAGGTTGCAAAATCTCAAGTTCCCTTGTCTCCATGTTTCCCCAAGTACAATATCAGTGTCTGAGTTAGGTGAGTAAGACAACTATACAGAGGACATAGGGTTCCAAATCAGTGTTTAGAAAGCATGTATCTGCAAAATTTGAATGACTCTTTTTCACTTGTTTTTATTTAATTCTTTGGTATAAAGCCAATTTCTCTCTCTTTTTCTTCTGTTTTACAATATAAGCTATCCTTAAACACTTGTTAATTTTTATTTTTGGTCAGGATTTGACTACATATTTTACATTTTAGTGTCTATTGGGGACTTTTCCCCACATAGATTCAGTTCTCCCATGTTTTGAATTAAGGGCATGTTTGTGAGCTGAGATGTGATGATGGATGCCTGGCGTGGGTGAGAGAGGGCATCGTTATGAGCATGGACTCTGGAACTGCAGCCTGAATTAAGATCCTGACTCTGCCTCATCCTGGTTGTTCATCCTTGGTGAAGTTGTTTTATCTAAGACTTGGAGTTCTATATTTAATATGGGGTAGTAATGGTACCTACATCAAAGAGTTCTTTTTTGGAGGAGGGGCATAAAGTTCCTATGAAGCATTTAGCACAGGATGCTAAATGCAATAAGCTCAAAATAAAAATTACCTTTAAAATTAAAAGCATAATGATACCATAAAGTGTGCACATATATATATGCACACATACCTGCATATATATATAAAATATATATATATATATGTAGTTATTACGCACTGTGAACTGAACACAAAGGTAACCCCAGTGGTTCCATTGGATTATTACCAGTTTCTATCCTCTCTCGTGTTTAACAGTTACTTTTCCTTAACTATATTAATAATGTCTTGGACTCCTTCATACTACAATGAGATACTCCAAATCTCTCTCATGAGAATGTGTTTTGGTCTTCTCTTACCTTTGTTTATACTTCCCCTGAGTTGCTGGCTCTACCTGCATCCTGTCTTCTAATGCTCGTCTCTTTTCTCCACTCATGCAGATCTCAAATAGTGCAGTCCTTTTCAATTGTTCAAAGTGCTGTTCACATAAGGCATTTGTATATTCAATTTTTTATTTCTTGAAAACTTGGAGGAATTTTTAAATATTATGGGCTAGTGAATTGGGATAGCGAGTAGAGCATTTTTAAGTGTTATGGGATGTGCAATTGAATATTTCATATTTTTCTTCATAAGAGGTCCTCTGCCCACTAGGGAACATCTCACTATCTGACTCTGTTCCTGATTCTTTTAGTTCCTGCCTCAGGGCTATGCTTCTCTCTCCAAAGGCTCTATATGCATTAATCTTCTCACGCAGGCCCCAGAGCCCAGCCTTTCTCCAACTCCATTGTGCAAGGCAATTCGGTTCTCTCTGTCTGTCTTAGCCCATTTCACCCACATCCCAAGGGCTTTATTTTTCTGAACAAACAATTTCTCCTAAGAGGCTACTGCCAGCTTTAAAATAATATTCCCTTACTGCCTTTAACTCAAAAATAAATAAACGGTAATTTTTGCTCTTGTAGACATAGCTTATTCTCAGGAGAGTGATACTCTTAAATAGTGAGTCAGTTCACTTACTTCCTCTGCTCACAACTCTTCTGTGGTTTTCCAACTCATGTAGAGTAAGAGTCAAGGTCTTTGCAAGGTCCTCAGGCTTCAAGGGCCTCTCTTTCATTTTTATACCTCCGTCTTGTATCACTTTCTCTTCATCGTTCTGCATTGGCCCCATCTTTATTCCTTATCCCAAACCCACCAGCTACATATTCACTGAACATTTTTCTACCACAGGGTCTTTGTACTTATTATTCCTTCTACCTGGAAAGCTCTTTACTCAGATACCAAGTGATTTAAAACTTCACTTTCTTTGAGTTCTTTTCTGACACCATTTATAAAATAGGTAGTCTTTTCCCAAAGCTTTTTATCTCTCCTTTGAAAAAAATCACAGTCACACCTTTACTTAGGTATTTGATTATTGTCTGCCTGTACCTACTAGAATGTGAACTTCATGAGGTCATGGACTTTGCTCTGTTTACTGCTGTAGACCAGTATGATATCTGGCACATAGAAAATGCGCAATGCATTTTGATGATTGAACCAATAGGTGCAATGTTAATGGTGAACACCATGTACTTCAGAGGAACAACTGAGAAATGATGAGGAACGAGCTATGGCAATACCAGTATATGTAAAAAGAAAAAGGAGAAAATGAGGGATATAAGGCAAATTAGCTTGGAAGAATTTAGTGGTCAAGTTAATGTTGGAAGATGAGGGCGTAAGATGAATTGTAGATGATTCTTGGATTTTGACTTGGGTATTGAGCGAACTATGGTGCTGAATAGGGAATACAGTACGATAGGACAAACAGATGTTAGAATAAATAATATATTTGGTTTTAGAGTTGCTGAATTTTAAGGGTACTAGATGAAGGAAAAGTAATAGTTGGAGAAGACTTTGAGGAGATTGTAAAGTAAAAAGTGAAGCTGGCTAATACTTAAGGAAGGCAAACTCAGGTGCGATTATAGGCGAAGTACACAAAGAATTAGGAAAGCAAATGTTTCCAAGAAGGAATAGACAACTGTAACAAATGATAGATCGCTCATGGAAGGGGAAGCTCACAAAGCCAGCATTCTATATAATAATTAGGAAGTCACAAGTGATCCTCCAAGAGCAGGTTCCATGGAGTGGCTTACAAAGAAGCCCTACAGCATGGTGTCCAGGAGCGAAAGTCACTTCCTCTGCAATATCCATTACTTTTCTTTCTTGGTTCATACGCAAGTGCTGCTGATCACAAACCTGGCAGAGGAGACCCTGATGATAGACCTTGAAAATTTCTGTTGTTTAATGAAATGTCCATCTTTGAGTAACTGTTGTCAAATTTCTCTGTAAGAATTATTCTAAATTTCAACAAGATATACAGGGCATCAGCAACCCTAATTTGATACACTATTATATTTTTTTCTTATTCATGTTTGCCCTAGACCAAGGCATTTCTGGGAAGTGAGACTTAGTGTTAAAACTGGAAAAGTCCTGGGTAAGCTAAGGGGAACTGGTTACTCTGTGTGGACCCATCTTATTTATTAAGAATAAGAATCTAAGTGGTCGCTTATGGGACTATTAGTGATTTGGGTACTTGATATCTGAACCCACACTTAGAACTAGAGAGTGCTAATGTACTTCTTAAATTATTCTACATATATTTAACTTTGCAACCCCAATAAGAATGCAAGCCACATGTATTATAATGCTTATCTAGTATCTCCCACAACTCCTATTGTATAGAACTCAGCTCAATAAACCTTTAGTAATTATTCTTTGGCAATATGTAAGAAAATTTGCCATGAGGAATATAAAACTATCATTGTGAGGACTATGCATCTGTTTAATCATACTCTCCACTGACATTTTTTGTTCCAATGTCTCATTGACTCATTATGCAAATGTCATTATTGTACAATGAACATTTGCAGGTAGGAGTGGGATAATAGTTTCCCCTGTTTACATAGAGATTTGTGATCCGATGGTTGGAGATATTAGGTGACTCACAAGTGTTCTCTTGGGGGAGTATATTAAAGATGCAGCTTTATGAATCAATGAATTGGCTCAAATTATCCTCCTGCCTTTCCCCACCCCTCATTGACCTTTATGAATCCTGTGTCTAGCTGATTTTCATTTGTCTCATCTGAGTAGCTGATGAAATCAACATATTTCCCCCAGATTTCTTTGTAATCCTATTAAAACTTTCTGCATTTTGCTAAATTATACTGCACTTTTAAGAAGAGAAACACTTTTTTATGGCAAAACTTAGCTAAGAATCCAAAGATATGGGTATTGGTGCTAAATTACGGTGCTTTCACTAAATTGATGAGTCTCTAAACATGCATCCCCACAGCCTCAGTTTTTATCTGAAAAAAAAAAATAGGATTTGGATTCTATTACTTGGTTATGACTAAACTTTTACTTGGAATTGTTCTTGAAGAAATCTTTTTGCCAAGCTCCTACAGAGAATCATTGCTAAGATGTTGCTAAGGGGGAACAGCTGAGATGTGTCTAATTTGTGATTTATAATTTATTATCACCAGTTGCAGGAAAAAAAAAAACAACTAGCAGATGGTAGGATGGAGGAGTGAATTTTTAGAAAATAAAAAATGGATTATATATGTATATTTTAGATTAAATCATATATAATTTTTAAGTTAAAAAGAGAATGACCTGGACAATTGCTTCTGAGCTGAGAAAGAGATTATAACAAAACCACAACTTATTGCTAGAAAAGAAGAGCAAAGTTCCAACATGGAGACTTCTAGGCAAATAAAAAGTTGAAGTCCGAATAGGGCTGCAGGATATTTTTTTCCATTCCAAGCTAATGGATTTGGTGGCATTAAGTTTGTTAAAAGAAGGAAATTCTAGAGGCAGAATGGATCCATGTGAATCTGCCTGGGATATTTAGAATAAAATGTCTTGTGATTGTTTTGGCTAAAGATGAAACAACTTCTCTTCCACCCATTGCTTTTCTAATGAGCACTAACTTAATTGTTTTTTCTAACATTCTTTCTGAACCAGTGGACCTGAATACCTGGCCCATTGCCTCCCCAAGCTTTGCCTTTTGGTTCCAGCTCTCATTCAGAGGACCACCTACCCAGTGGGCATCTGCCAAATCCTAATGGGTCCAGAGCCCTGATGGGCAATCTAATTTCCTGACACGGTGAGGCCATGTTATTAAAAATTCAGTAATTTCAACCTGTATATGTTTGAAAGCTGGGGATTCTTTGAGCATGGACACTGGGAAGATTCCTATGGTGGTCTACAATCCATAAATTTCAGAATTTGTTCTAACCAGCAAAATCTCTTTGGAAATATGGGATGCTTTTGTAGATCTGTTGATGAATGAGAGCCTATGCAGTGCAAGGCTCTTTGCATGCATTTTGCATATTCTTACAGCCATTTTACAAGCTATTATTGTTATACTTATTTAACAAAGAAGTCCAGAGACCTTAAACGTCAGAAGTTAGCTGCGTGTGGTGTCACACACCTGTAATCCTAGTACTTGAGATAGGAGGATTACAGGTTCAAGGATAGCCTCGGCAACCTAGTGAGACTCTCTGCAACCTAGCAAGACCCTGTTTCATAACAAAAAATAAAGGGCTGAGGTGTGGCTCAGAGGTAGAATGACCCTGAGTTCAATCTTAACTAACACACACACACACACACGTCAGAAGTTAGAAGTAATGAAAAGCATCTTCAGTATTCAAACTCGACATGTTAACTCCTGCTGGGAATGGTGACACATGTCTGTAATCTCAGTACTTGGGAGGCCGAGACAGGAGGATTGCAGATTTGAGGCTAGCCTCAGCAATTTAGGGAATCCCTTTCAGCAACTTAGCAAGAAACTGTTTCAAAATAAAAAAAATGAAAAGGCTGGGAGTGCAGCTTAGAGGTAGAATGCTCTGCTCTGGGTTCAATCCCCAGCACTATATATACACATACTCCCAAAACAAAGAAGCATGTTAACTCTTCCCCTTGTGCTGCTAAGCCTGCAGAACTCTGAATGAATCACTTAGTTTTCTGCCATTTTGCTATGACTAAATTAAAACATGAAATACTTTGCTTATGAGATTGTTATCTATTTAATGTACTTAACACTAGGGGTAGAACTTGTAAGGCTAACCTTTTAAAGGAATCTAAAGATGAAGCTAAATGACCAAATAGGCTTAAGAATTACTTAAAAACAAAATAAAAGCAAAACAAACAAACAAACAAAAAAACAAGAATCACCTTGCACAGTTGAGGTATGTATTTATAAAATATTTTGCATAGTTCTTACATTTCAATGTGCCTAATGGACAAACCATACCTCTCTTCCCCTCTTCTCTACCCCTAACTTCGAAGAGAGCACATTATTTTATTTTCCAGTTTTCTGGAGGAATCAATTAATTCACAATTCTGACAAATAGCATGAAATATTGAAATGTGTCTCTAAAATGATAATTATTGTATCAGTGACAATTTTCTAGTACTACTGACATAGTCTCATGGACACCTTGGATTGAAGACATGGAAAAACCACTTTCCATCCTGATTTTTTTCTTTGTGGTAGGCTAGTTTCTAAATGGGTATGTTTATTTGAGTATTGAAAGATGCTATTGAAATGATGTGAGAAGAATCCCATCTGACCAGATTAAATTTCTCCCAGTGTGTTAATAAAATGCAGAGGTGTAACTAGGTATTTTTGTACTCCAGGGAATTTTTCCTCTGCTTTGTTTTAGTCAGTGTCAGATCAGGGAGGTTCCTTTGGAATCCTGAGCCAAACTCTTCTGTAGCAGAAATGATTTCATGCCTTTTTTTTTCTTGAGTAAGCAAATAAAACGATATCTATCAGGCTTATGAGAACTTAGTTTTAATAATTTTATTAGCTAATTATTGGTGTGGGAAGGCACTTAGCTAAAACCTTTTCATTCATCATCACAATTCTATGGGGCAAGTATTGTTTTTCTCATTTATAGATAAGGAGACAAGGAATGAGAGAAGTTGAAGATTTGCATGGTTTCACATAATGAAAAGTGATAAAGCTAAAAATTGACCCAGGCTTTCATATTTCCAAAGTCAGACTCTTGCTGGGTGTGGTGGTGCACTCTTGTGATCCCATTACTTGATAGGCCGAGACAGGAGGATCACAGGTTTGTGGCCAGCCTCAGTTACTTAGTGAGGTTTTCAGCAACTTTTTACTGCTTATCTTTTCAAAATAAAGAATAAAAAATACGACTGGGGATATAGCTTGGAGTAGAATGCCCCTGGGTTTGGTCAATCTCCAGTACTGCAAAACAACAACAGCAGCAACAACAAAGTCAGGCTCTTAACCTCTGTGCTCTGTGGACTTCCAGGGCCTTGTCACATCCTGTGTGTCTTCACAAATCTGAGGAAGCTGAGTCTATCTTCCTGAGACTTGAAAGAATTTTAAATTTTCTTTGTTATACTTCTTAATTTTTTTACTTGACAGTAATGACGCTAGCATCTCTCTCTTTCCCTTCTTCTTCTTCTTCTTCTTCTTCTTCTTCTTCTTCTTCTTCTTCTTCTTCTTCGTTGTTGTCGTCGTCATCGTTGTCTGAGAGTTTTTAGTATTCAGAATCAATTTTAGGATTTTTACAAGTATTTTGTTAGAGCTTTTATCCACTGCTTTTTTAAAAATTATAATTGGTGCATTGTAAACATACATCTTTGTTAGGTACAAGCTGATAAAGGCATATATGCACACATTTCTCACTTAACTCCTTCCCCAGTTCCCACCCCGCTCCCTCGCCCTCCCTCCTTCTCAAGTTCAGTTTAGTGATTGAACCTTGATATATTTGTGAAAGTACATTGTGTGCATTAGGGTGACCCCACCCCATCCATCCCCTTCGGTTAGGTCCACTTCTTTGCTTATGGAGGGTCTCTCCTTTTTCTCCTGGAGACCCTCTTATGCCCTATCTTCTCCCTAGCATCTGCATATTAAGGAGAACATATGCTTTTTTACTCTTTCTGACTGACTAATCTCACTTAACATGTTTTCCAGTTGCATCCATTTCCTGGCGAATAAACTGATTTTGATCTTCTTTATGGCTGAGTAAAATTCCATTGTGAACATATACCATAGTTTTGTAATCCATTCATCTGTCGATGGACATCTTGGCTTCTTCTATATTTGGCAATAGTGAATTGTGCAGCTATAAATACAGATACACATGCATTGGTCTGATAGTTTGGTTTCCATTCTTTTGGGTAGATACCCAGAAGTGGTATTGCTGGATCATATGGTAGGTTCATTCCTATTCATCTGAGGACCCTCCATACTGTTTTCCAAAGTGGTTGCACTAATTTGCAATCCCACCAACAATGTATTAGGGTTCCCACTTCTCCACACCCTCGCCAGAGTTTGTTGTTTGTGTTCTTGATGATTGCCATTAATTGGGATTAGGTGAAATTTCAAGGTAGTTTTGATTTGTATCTCTCTGATTGCTAATGATGTTGACTATTTCCTCATACATTTATTGGCCATTTGTATTTCATCTTTTGTGAAGTGTCTATTTAGATCCTTTGCCCATTTTTTGATTGGGTTATTTGTTTTCTTAGCTGTGAGTTTCTTGAGTTTTCTGTATATCCTAGATATTAGACCTCTATCAGAAAAGTAGCTGGCAAAAATTTTCTCCCACTCTGTGGGCTCTCTGTTGAGGTTCTTGATAGTTTCCTTTGCTGCACAGAAGCTCTTCAGTTTAATGCAATCCCATGTATTGATCTTCCTTTGAGTTGCTTGTGCTTTTGGGGTCTTGTTGAGAAAGTTTTTACCTGTGCCTATGTGTTCAAGTGTTGGTCCTATGCCCTCTGCAAGTAGCTGCAAGGTCTCTGGCGTGACTTCCAGGTCTTTGATCCACCTTGAGTTGACTCTTGTGCAGGGTGAGAAAGTGGGGTGTATTTTCATTTTCCTGCATATGGTTAACCAGTTTTGCCAACGCCATTTGTTAAAGAAGCTATATTTTTTCCAGTGTATATTTTTGGCTCCTTTGTCAAAAATCAGTTGACTGTAAGCACATGGGTCTGTTTCTGAATCTTCTATTCTGCTCCATTGGTCTATGTGTCTGTTTTTGTGCCAATACCATGCTGTTTTTATTACTGTGGCTTTGTAGTAGAGTTTGAAGTCAGGTATTATGATACCTCCTGCATGGTTCTTGTTGCTAAGAACTACTTGGGCTATCCTGGGCTTTTTGTGTTCCAAATGAATTTAAGGACTGATTTTTCTATGTCTGTGAGGAGTACCCTTGGTAATTTCATGGGTATTGCATTGAATCTGTAGATCACTTTTGGGAGGATGGCCATTTTGATGATATTTATTCTGCCTATCCAGGAGCATGGTATATCTTTCCATCTTCTAAGGTCTTCATCAATTTCTTTTTTCAGCTTTTTGTAATTTTCCTTATAGAGGTCTTTTACCTCTTTGGTTAGGTTTATCCCTAAGTATTTTATTTTTCAGGGTGCTATTGTGAGTAGAATTGTTTTCTGAATTTCTTTTTCAGTGGATTTATGGTTGGCATACAGAAAAGCTTCTGATTTTTAAAAATTGATCTTGTATCCAAACACTTTGCTGAATTTGTTGATCAGTTCTATACGTTTTTTGGTTGAGTTTTTTGGGTCTTCTAAGTATAGTATCGTGTCATCTGCAAAAAGGGATAGTTTTAGTTCTTCTTTTCCTATTTTTACCCCTTTGATTTCTTTCTCTTGCCTTATTGCTCTGGCTAGAGTCTCAAGTACTATGAATAGAAGAGGTGATAATGGACATCGTTGTCTTGTTCCTGTTTTTAGTGGGAACTCTTGCAGTTTTTTTCCATCTAATATGATGTTGGCTGTGGGCCTATTGTATATTGCCTTTGTGATGTTGAGGTACATTTCTTCTATTCCAATTCTCTGAAGTGCTTTTAGCATGAATGGGTATTGGAACTTGTCAAATGCTTTTTCAGCATCAACTGAGATGATCATGTGATTTTTTATTTTGATTCTGCTTATGTGGTGAATTACATGGATTGTTTTTCCTATGTTGAACCAGCTTTGCATCCCTGGGATGAACCCGACTTGGTCATGGTGTATAATTTTCTTGATGTGGTTTTGAATGCACATTGCTAGTATCTTGTTTAGCAGTTTTGCATCTAAGTTCATCAATGATATAGGCCTGTAGTTTTCTTTTTTAAGCTGTCTTTATTTGGTTTCGGTATTAATGTGACATTGGCTTCATAGAATGTGCTTGGGAGTGTCCTGTTTCTATTTCATGGGATAGTTTGAGGACTACTGGGATTAGCTCGTCTAGTGTTTTATAAAATTCACTTGGAAAATCATCTGGCCCTGAACTTTTGTTTGATGGTAAAAATCATCTGGCCCTGAACTTTTGTTTGATGGTAAACTCTTTATTGCTGTTTCTATCTCTTTGATTGCTATTGGTCGGTTTAAGTTTTCTATATCTTCTTGACTCAATTTAGAAGGTTATATGTTTCTAGAAATTTGTAAATTTCTTCTAAATTTTCCATTTTATTGGAGTATAGTTTTTCAAAATAGTTTCTGATGATCCTCTGTATTTCTATACTGTTAGTGGTAATATTCTATTTTTCATGTCTTATTTTGGTAATTTGGGTTGATTCTCTCTTTCTTTTGGTTAGGTTGGCCAATGGTTTATCTATCTTGTTTATTTTTTCAAGAAACCAGCTTTTGGTTTTGTTCATTTTCTGTATTATCTTTTTATTCTCTACTTCATTAATTTCTGCTCTGATTTTCATAATTTCCTGTCTTCTACTAGCTTTGGAGTTAGACTGTTTTGTTTTTTGAGTGCTCTGAGCTGTGTCATTAGGTTATTTATTTGGTGATTTTTTGTTCTTCTTACGTGGGTACTCAGTGCTATAAATTTTCCTCTTAGTACTGACTTCACAGTGTCCCAGAGATTTTGATATGTTGTGTCTCTGTTTTCATTGGCTTCCAGGAATTTTTAAATTTCTCTTCTTACTTCTTCTATGACCCAATCCTCATTCAGCAATGTGGTGTTCAGTCTCCATGTGTTTACATGTTTACTTTGGGTCTTCTTAGAGTTGATTTCTAGTTTCATGCTATTGTGGTCTGAAAAGATGCAGGAAATTATGTTACATTTTTTGAATTTGCCAGTACTCTCTTTGTGGCCCAGAATGTGGTCTATTTTGGAGAAGGTTCCATGGGCTGCTGAGAAAATTGTGAATTCAGCTGTAGTTGGGTGAAAGAGTCCATATGTGTCTAATAGGTCCATTTGGTTTATGGTATTCTTTAGGTCTGAGGCATCTCTATTGACCTTTTGTTTAGAAGATCAGTCTAGTGATGTGAGAGGAGTATTAAAGTCTCCCAGTATTAGTGTATTGGCATCTATGTATGACTTTATATCATGCAGAGTTTGTTTTATGAAAGTGGCTGCACCTACTTTTGGGGCATAGATGTAGATAATTGTTATTTCCTCTTGCTGGTTTGTTCCTTTTACTAGTAAAAAATGACCTGCTTTGTCTCTTTTGATAAGCTTATGCTTGAAGTCTAATTTATCTGATCTTATGGTTGCTACTCCTGCTTGTTTTTGGGTTCCATTGGCGTGGATTACTTTACTCCAGCCCTTCACCTTTAGTGGATTACTTTACTCCAGCCCTTCACCTTTAGTTTGTGGGAATCTTTGCTTGTAAGATGTATTTCTTGCAAGCAGCATACAGATGGATTCTGGGTTTTGATCCATTTTGCCACCTTGTGTCTTTTTATTGGGGAGTTGAGACCATTTGTAATCAGTGTGATTATAGAGAGATGATTTTTAATTCCTATCATTTTGAGTTTTGACTTCTGTTTTTGGTAGTGTTTATTCTTCTTTGCTTAGTTGTTTGCTTCCTGGAAATTATTGTTTCTGGTTCTGAAGTTTACTGGTTAGTTCTTCTTTGTAGTTAATCTCTTTGAGTGTTTTCTCTAGTGCTGGTTTTGAAGACATAAATTCTTTCAGTTTCTGTTTGTCATGGAAGGTTTTTATATCCCCGTCAATTTTGAGAGAGAGTTTTGCTGGGTATGAGAATCTTGGCTGTAAGTTATTTTCTTTCAGAGTTTGGAATATGTTAATCCAGCCCCTCCTGGCTTTCCTGACTTGATTTGGGAGGTCTGGAGTGATTCTAATTGGTTTTCCTCTAAATGTCACTTGGCCCTTTACTTTTGTTGCCTTTAATTCTATCCTTAGCCTCTACATTAGTCAGCTTGATAATTATGTGGCATGGTGAGCCTCTTCTTTGGTCTTGTCTTGAGGGAGTTCTATATGTTTTCTGTACCTGTGTGTCAACTTCTCTTTCTATGTTCGGAAAATTCTCTGATATTACTTCTTTGAAAAGACTGTTTATTCCATTAGTTTCAACTTCTAATCCCTCTTCTATGCCTATTATTCTTAGATTATCTCTTTTAAAATTGGCCCAGATCTCATCAATGTCCAATTCATACTGTTGAATTTTTTTTTCTAGATTATGTACTATGGATTCATTTTTGGAATGGTCATCTTCTAAGAGTGATATTCTATTTTCCATGTGGTCTAATCTACTGTTTATAGTTTGTATTGATGCCTTCATTTCAGTTATTGCATCTTTCACTTCCTTCAATGCTTTGGTCTGGTTCCTTTTCTGGTCTTCAGATTCTTTTTTTATTTGTTCCCTTATTTCTTTCCAATTCTCCCTACATTCATTTCGAAAATCCTGTATTGTTTCTAGTATTAAAGATCTGAATTGTTCTTCTGGTAGTCTCTGCCATTCTGGGTTGGTGAGATCTGTTCTTGAGGGTTGTGGTGGCTCATTGTTTCTTTGCTATTTTTCCTTACCATGCTTCTCCTATCTTAAATTTATATCTTTGCTGCTCTTGCAAGTTTTGTCATCCAATCTCTGCAGTGGGGGTTTAGAAGTGTCTGCTGGTATATACAGGGACAGGTTGTGTTCAGTGGTAACGGTTGGGTGAGAAGTCACAGTGATGAGTGCAAAAATAGGGTAAAGTAGAATGTATGGTCCAGGGGAGTAAGAGGTGAGTGTGTTGAGGTGATATATTGTAAAGATTAGAGATGGTAGATATGTTGGGCGATTCTGGTAGTCAATGTAGAGTTTTGAGTGTGATAGTATGAGATGGTCTTGATATGAGACAGGAAAAAAAGGAAAAAGAGAAGGGAGGATAAAAAGTGTTGAGGAGAGGAATATAGATGGGAGAGAGGGAGGGAAGTTTGTAAAAGGGATAAGGAGGGGATTCCACAAACTAAGCAAGAAATAACAAAGCAACCAATCATCCAAACAAACATAAATAAATCAAGGCAATACAAAACAAAAATAGAGTAAATACAGATAAAACATAACAACAACAAAACAAAACAAAACAGAAAAAACAATCCAAAAAACAAAACAAAACAAAACCCCCCAAAACAAAAAACGACAACAAGAAACAAAAGCAAAAACCTTGTTAATTCGTAAGTACAGCGCTTACATTTTTTGAATGTGTCTCTGGTATTTTTATTTGCTCTGTCAATGCAGACAGGAGGTTTCGCTGATGCCTCTCCCACTGCAAGCGTGTGTCTCTGAGCTCTCCACAAGGCCTGTCTGCATCTCTCTCTCTGCCTTTGCTGGTGGCGAGAGTGCAATCTAAATGCCGGGCATTTTCAGATGCCCTATGTGCACTGAGTTCTTCCTGCCCCCCTGTTCCTATCTAATTGCTAGAAGGGCGGGTGACTGATTCTGTCCTTTCTATAGGGGCCCCCACCCTGGGGGTGCAATCCAACTTACAAATCCCTGCTGCTCCGGCTCCGGTGGGAGGGGTGAGCTGGGTGGCCTCAGTGCAGGCTTAAAATGGTTGTCCCAGGTTTTCTTGATCCGCCTGATTATGGTGTAGAATTCCATAGTTGCTTATTCCACCTCTGATCGCTGGGGGCGCAGGAGGTTGATGAAGGTCTGTGCGGCTGGCAGAACATTGTCTGGGAGAATGGTGGCACGCAAAATGGCGGCTGCTGGTTCGTGGTGTACACTGGCTCCCTTGTTCTGTTCAGCTGCTCTGGTTGCCTTGTTCACTCTTCTACAGCTTTGCTCCTCTTTCCTTCCTCAAGAAGCTGTGCTTGTGGCAGTTTTTGTTCAAGCTCTGCGGTGCAGTGAATCCCTAGTCAGGCTCTAGAGTGGTGAGCTGGGGAGGTCCTGCAGGGGCTTACGCTGGTCATCCCATGTGTTCCAGTCACTGTGGAAGGCGTGGGTATGCACCTCCTTATGGAGTTCTGGAGTCGCTCACTCCATGCCTGGTTGCTGGGTCTGCAGCGGTGTTAGCAGACCCCGGTGTCTGGCTGGCTGCCGTGGCTCCCGGCTGACTCCATGGCCCAGCGCCAAGCTGCTGCGCGGTTGGGGTCCTTTGCTCTTCCTGGTCAGCTCTCTGGTCTTTCTTTAGTTGTGGTTCAAATTTTGCTTTTTTGTTGCTTTTATCCCCCTTCTGTTAAGAAGCTGCTTTTATGGCAAATTTGATTTGATCTCACAGTGCTTGAGTAGGAGTTTTTCACTCAGATGCCATCTTGAATCCCACTGTTTTGTTTTGTTTTGCCAGCATCTCTTGTCTCCAATGAGTATGTCTTATATTTGGTACATGACTCACTGAATGGGAAAATATAGTTACTGAATTGAAAAATAACACTAATGGCATAAAATTTAAGGAGACAATTTAGATTTTCTTTTGGGTTTCAATCAAAGGCTTAGAAATTTTAGCTATTTCTGTATAAAACACTTATATATGAGTGAATGAACTATTAAATACAGAATCAGAAATTATTAGTTGTGTTATCCTTGAATTTCCCTTTTGATTTATTGTGTGCAATAGAATAAATCTTCTGCTTTTATCTTTTCTCCTTTTCATTCACATGACATGATTTGCTATGTCTATTTACAATAATCTTATATGAATTGGCTAATGAATTAATTTATAGGAAATGGATATTATCACTTGATAGAGTGAAATATCTTTTCTAACTTTTCTCTATCTTCACCTTTATGGAAGGGTGCTTTTGCTCATAGAGCACATTTAATTTTGGGGAAAATACCTACATGTGACTTCCTTCCTTTCTTCCTGCCTTCCTCTCCCTCTCTCCTTCCCTTCTCCCTTCTTCTCTCCCTTCCCTTTCCCCTCCTCCTTTTTCTGTACTGGGGATTGAACCCAGGGGCATTCTACCTCCGAGTTATACCGCCAGTGTTATTTTATTTTGAAACAGGGTCTCACCAAGTTGCTAAAGGCCTTGCTAAGTTTCTGAGGCTGGTCTCTAACCTGTGATTCTCTGTCTCATTTTCTCAAGTACTGGGATTACAGGTGTGTGCCACTATGCCAGGCTCTCTATATAAGTTCTTTAAAGAAGCCCTTCTAGAAAGTGGGTGAATCAAGTTGAAGAAATTTCTTTACATACTTACACAGCACATAAGTACTTACACAGTACATAAGTACTGTGTAAGAGCATGGGCAGGCATGGTGGTGCAGGCCTATAATCCCTGTATTTGGGATGCTGAGACAGGAAGATCACAGGTTTGTGGTCTAAGCAATTTAGTGAGGTCCTCAGCAACTTAATGAGACTCTGTTTAAAAAATAAACAATAAAATAGGGCTGGGGATGTAGTTTGGGTTTAATGCCTAGTACAAAAGAAAAGAAGAAGAAGAAGAAGAAAAGAGCATGTGCTGTAGGTGCTGTAGGTAAGCATTACTTTTAGGTCATACACAGAGCAGATTATAATGCACTGCTTAACATTTATTATAATGATAATACCAGGTCTAAATATATTTATGATATCAGTTTTGGAAATTTTTCATTGTGAAAACTTGTGTCATTATTACTGCTATGGTTTGTCTCCACTAAAATGCATTTTGACCCAGCAATCGGGAGGCTGAGACCGGAGGATCCGGGTTTGAGGCCAGCCTCAGCTACCTAGTGAGGCACTCCACAACTTAGCGAGACCCAGTTTCAAAATAAAGAATAAAAATAGGGCTGGGGGTGTAGCTCGGAGGTAGAATGCCCCTGAGTTCAATCCCCCGTACCGCAAAAAAAAAAAAAAAAAAGAATCAATTGGCTTTGCTAAGCTACATCTTCCATGGGTTATGTTTTTAAGAAACGTATCACTAAGATACAGTAGTATATTTTTATTCTTCAGCAGCATATAAGTTAGAAAAATGTCACAGTGATGGAAAACTGACTAACAGTGTTACATACTTAAAAATTTGTTTAATTTCCTGAAGGATATAGAAATGAAAATAAGAATAATTAAAAATTTTCTTGCTATGGCTTCTTCTCAAAAGCAAATAAAACCTCTGAATTTTATACATAAATATCTGAAATTATCTAATTAAAGAACTGAAAAT
The DNA here is from genome assembly GCA_004027655.1 of Graphiurus murinus. NCBI lineage: Eukaryota > Metazoa > Chordata > Mammalia > Rodentia > Gliridae > Graphiurus > Graphiurus murinus. The sequence continues at coordinate 20,486 of PVLC010016282.1, forward strand.
TTTAAAGAAAAGTTAACTACAAAAATATAATAAGAATTATTAATGTGTTCTTTACTCAGACTATAACAAAAAACCTTAATTATACAATATAATAAGAGGGCCATCGTTAATAAAATTGTTTTAGGAATCTTTGTTAAATAAGTAGGTTTTAGCTCTTCTTGTAATGCAAAAAAGGTATCAATGTGAAATAATGTATATATTTATTTGCTTCATTGTAGCAACCATTTTACTAAATATACGATTTTCAAATCATTCGTAGAACTCAAATGTAAATGACAAAATTCATTAAGAAAAAGTAGAGCAATATAATTGCATTTCCTTAGCAGTGTAGTTTGAATTAAAAATTTTAGGCTAAGGGGACCTGATTATATCTCTAATCTCAGAACCTGGGAGACTGAGATAGGATGATCACAGGGTCACGGACAGCATGACATAACTCAGCAAAACCCTCTTTCAAAATAAAAAATAAAAAGTCCTGGAGGTGTAGCTCCATGCTAGAATGTCCCCCCCCACCAGGCTCAATCCCAAGCAACCAACACACACACACACACACACACACACACACACACACACACACTAAACAAATGAATAAATAAATGAATAAATATTAAAATTAGGCCAATATAGATTAGAAATAATGCCTAATCCTAGAAAACATCAATTTTTAGGCTGTATCTGGATGCATTATCTACTTTGAGTTTTTCAATTATGAGTTTATTGCATATGTTTCTTCTTCTCACCAGTGCTTGCTCAATGATAGCCTGATGTTCTGTCATCTTTTTCTCCTGTTCTCTAGGAAATTTTCCTTAGTTATTTCAGCTTTGATTGACCTACTTTTAAAAAAATCTTATTGACAGTCAATGTTTTGGTAAAAGTATCAGCAGCTAATAACCTACCATTTAAAATGAAATGTATGTAATTATATATATATATATATATATATATATATATATATATATATAATTTATATAGAACCTCTGTAGTGAACATTTTTGAAGAAAAATCCTAAACATTAACTCTAAAGAACTATACCACTCTCCATGATTATGCTCCAAGTGGTTTTATAACAACAAGTTATCTTTTAATATTGAATATATTAGGTTCATTTAAAAACTTGTTCAATGCAGCTTTAATCTCATTACCCAATTTTAACTATAAGAAGTGGAGAATTCTTACTGTTAGGAATTCAATCATTATTCAATGCTATACTATAATGAATTACATGCAATCAATTAAATCCATTCAATACTTTTCCAATAAATAGGCATAATCAAGGCCTACAAAAGCTTCTTTTTAAGTTTTAAGTTAATTAAAAGGCAAGTAGCATTTTCTTCATTGTTTTCAACAAAAATAACTATTCAATTCCTACCAGTAAAAATGATTGTTTCCTCCGAATTCTAACTAGAATCCCAGTTTACTAGTTTATTCTTTAACCTCTAAACAGTATTCTTCCTTACTGTGCATTTGTACATCCACATTATGTGTGTATGTGGTACTAGAGATTGAATTCAGGAGTGCTCTACCTCTGAACTATACACCCAGCCATATTTTATTTTTTATTTTGAAACAGAATTTCGTTAAGTTGTGGAAGGTCTCGCTAAGATGCTGAGGATGGCCACAAATTTGTGATCCTACTGTCTCAGCCTCCTAAGTACTGAGATTACAGGCGTATACTACTGTGTCAGGCTTACAATGTGTGGCCTTCTGTTCTCTCAGGGTAAGCTGAAGTTTATTCGCCTGGCAATAGTATGTTGGTTTCATCCACTGCAGGATTTCAGATAGGCATAGGGCTTGAGGCTGAATTCATCTGAAGGGATATTTATCTTTAATATCTTTGTATTATTTATTATAAACATATTTCATTTTTTGACAGACTATCTTCATTATGGAAAAATTTTGATTGTTGGATAAATACAATATTTGTCTCTTGCTAAACCATTCTCTTCTTCAAATTCTTTCTCTGTAAAATGGGATTAACAGTGGTTCTATCTGCATAGCATGTTGTGAGCATTAAAAGTGTTACTACATATTTATATATGAACAGAGACAGGCATATGGTGGGTAAATGGAGCTATTGTTTCCATTATAGTGGTAGCTGGCACAAGTGCTGCCTAAATACAACACTCATTGAAGTTAATGCTAACTAATCAATATGCCTGAGATTTTCCCTACAGACTATACTAAGTGGTCACTTTGCTAACATAGAATAACATCAATTTGTTTTGTTTTGTTTTGTTTTTTGCCTCTCTGTTCCAGGAGGACTCCTGGAAGAACTACAAATTCGACCTAGTTGAATTAAAGAAATATCAAAGCCTGGTGTGGTAGCACACACCTGTAATCCTAGTACTTGGGAGACTGAGACAAGAGGATTGCAGGTTTAAGGACAGCTTCTGCAAGTAGTAAGACTCTCATCAACCTAGTGAGACCCTGTTTCAAAATAAAAATAAAAATTGGGCTCGGGGTGTATCTCAGAGGTAGAATGTCTTTGGCTTTAATTTCCAGTACCACCCCTCCCTCCCAAAAAACCCCCAAACCAAGATATAATCCCTATTTTTTAGATTAAAAAGAAAGTTCTGTATTCTTTAGGATCATTCACACTGACAGCTTCTATTTATATATAAAGAATCTAATATACAGTATAATCTACTACTAATTATGATGAATGGGTGAGTTAATGCCAAATGAAATTAAATTATAACCAGAAGTGCTATTTTTCCCTCTAGCTTAGGGAATCACATTATTCATAATTACTTAAAAATATAATAGGTCTTAGGAAAGATTTGCCAAAGTACTATATTGTTTTTAGGTGCATAAACACAGGAAATGTAAGTTGAGAAACTCTTTGACTCCTCCCAGAAAATCCATTTGGTGCCTGTCTTTTAGCATTTATTATTGTGAATGGGAAAGATATTTGTGTTTTAACCTACATCCCTGGCAATAGAAATCATGATATGAAATATCCATGCAGTTTGAACAGTGTTTGCTCTGGGGGGTAACAATGTCCTGTGAAGGTAGATGCTTTGCACTTCACTGTAGTCATGCTCCCCTGCGCCGCCCCCGCCCCGCAAAAAAAAAAAGAAGGAAAAAAGAAACCTTTGAAAGGTGAAAACTCAGACCTGTCAGGATGTCAGGTCTGGACTGGTATTTTGGTATTCTGTTCAAGACTTACAGTTCTCTTACCTCTCACATTTTCTTTGATTGTGAAGAACAAACTTCTAAATATAACTCCATAGACTCCCAATACTCACTAGACTTGGAAACAAGTGACTTTTTTTTTTTAATTGTTCCAAAAATAAGAGACCACTCAAGGATGAGCACTTGCCATCATCACGTTCATTTCAAAGAACATGCCACGGATGCTGAAAGTAGCTCTGAAAGGGGAATACAAAAGCTTGAACAGTGGAAGCTTTATGGAATGTGCATGGTGGGCCGACAACATCACTCACTTTTCATTTATGCATTTATATCCCACCCTGCTGCCAAAACTTTGAGAAAGGCTAAGTTTCATTTGGAAATAAAAAATTGAGAATTTTTTTTTTTTTAGAAACACAGTCACATAATATTATTACACTATTATCACAATTACACTAAATTTTTTACCGTTTCATATTATAAAGATAAGTATAGCAAATTCCTTAAAAAATATCGTTCTTCTCTTTTTGTTTTCTATATAGATTGATACTTAAGCATTTGTTGGTACATCAGATGGTGGTATTTTAGGTGATTTTTTTTTAAAAGGAGGGATAATTACACAATTAGTCATTTTATTTGTTTGCTCATTTAAGCCAAAATGACATACCCATAAAAATACCACTGGTGAAAATTAGGTAGTTAGTAGATGCCCACTTTGTGCAACACATATATGGCATTTTACATAATGGTATATAAAATATAAAAACTTTGATGTGGTGGAAAAACTGAATCTTAATGCTGTCTCTCACTCAGGAAAATCACTTAGCTGATGTGACCCTCTATTCACTTGTCTGTATAAAGGGTTGATACTTTACAAAGCTGATGTGAGGGTCAAAAGCTGAAATTGACTCAAGTATCTGACACGTTGTATATATCTGTAACAGTCCATGATCTCCAGAGAGATATAACCAATAGGAGATATATGTGCAAATAGATAGATGAGAGGTGATTTATTAAGGAAATTGGTTCACATGACTATAGAGGTGGAGAAGTCTCATGATAGGCCATCTGCAAGCTGGAGAACCAGGGAGTCAGGTAGCCTGGCTCAGTCCAAGTCCAAAGGCCTCAAAACCAAGCAAGCTGATGGTGTAATTCTCAGTCTGAAGCTAAAGGCTTGAGATCTTGGGGGCCACTGGTGTAAGACCTGGTATCCAAAGCTGGAGAAATTGGGGTTCTGATATCCAAGGAGAAGAAGAGTGTCTCAGCCCCAGGAGAGAGAATGATTTCATCTTTCCCCGGTTTGTTTGCTCTGATTGTGCTCTCAGGCCATTAGATGGTGCCTATATATCTTGAGAATGGATCTTCCTTACTCGGTCCACTGATTCAAATGCCAGTCTCGGCCTTCTCATACATGACTTCTATTTCTTATTTGAAGAGAAATACAAATGTCCAAACTTGGTATTACAAGTTTCATTTACCATCTGCTATGATTGTTGCCCTTGACTCAAAAGGGTTTATTTTGTGAACTAGGAAGCAAATGCAAAGTGACATGGGTTATCTCTTGTGCTAGTTAGATGAATTACAGTTACTGACTACTCTCAGTTCCTAGACTCTGAGGAATATTGACAAGACCTTCTGCCCTCAACTTCAGTATTAATACTCATAGAGCTGGTGAAAGAGTCTGGGTTCACAGACCCACATCAGAGAATTTTAAACATTTGGAGTTCAACATAATAGCAAGAGAAATGAAAAAAACTGTGACAAAAATCCAAAGAAATATTACTAGCAAACTTCAGAAAGATGCTGGAAAGAATAATTTTTTTAAAATACATTTGAGAAATTTGATAGTTAATAATAGGATTGTTATCCAGAAGGGAACAACTTTTCCAAAAACTCATTACCCTTGAGTCTTGTACATCAATGTTCATGATTTCCTGGGTGCAGTAATAGCAACACCTATTTATACACAACTTGTCATCTGAGATTTTCAAAATGATAAATAGCTGCTGTTTGGAGTCTGCCTCGTCTGAATACCAAAATGACAATATAGTTCAGATCTCCACCATTCCTCTAATGAATATGTCTTGTTTCCTGTTTAAATATTGCAATCTTCATTTTTATGATGACAACTAAAAAAAGAGTTGTTTTCTTTATTCATGGAACTGTATTTATACCAGAACTTTCTGCTTTATTTTCCCCTTGAATTCTCTTCTTATAAGGAATATGAAGGAGTAACATGGATTGTTTTTATCTTTTGGGAATTAGCTTTACCAATTTATAGAGAATTGCTAAAATTACTACTATCACCACTATTATCAATTCTATGAGTATGGCTATTTTCTTGTTTCTTATCTAGCATCATTTATTTTCATAATTTGTTTGTCTTTGAACTAGAAGGAAAGGATCCATTTTTTAATATATTTTTCCTTCAGAAACAATAATAATTAGATAGGTATCTTAATAACCTAGCTACTTTTTCTAGATGGAAGTGATAGGCTGAGAGGAAACAGGAAAAATCAAGAGAGGGGAGATGGGGGTCCATGTGTCCTTGTTTCATGTTGTAGTCGGAAGGGTTGCACCTTGAGTGTTTGTAAAGTGGTGGCAGGAGGGTGATGTGAAATTGTTTCTAAGTTTGGTAAACGTAGTGACACTAGGTGTGGATAGGTGTAGCTCACACACTTGTGAGATGGGTGTCCAAGAGTGAAGTCTGTAGTTACAGGGGAAGAAAAGAAATATCTTTTCCTTACCAATTGCAAGGTTTCTGGCTGACACCTCTACAATAAAAGATAGGTGAATAAGAGAGAAGTATAACAAATTTATTTTAAGTAAAACTGGCTTCTTTTAAAAAACTGAGTGTGTTAAGCCAGGCGTTGAGGTGCATGCTTATAACCCCCGCATTTGGGAGGCTGAGACTGGAGGATCTGGGTTCGTGGGCAGCCCCAGCTACCTAGTGAGGCACTCCACAACTTAGTGAGACCCTGTTTCAAACTAAAGAATAAAAAATAAGGCTGGGGGTATAGCTCGGAGGTAGAATGCCCCTGAGTTCAATCCCTAGTACTGCAAAAAACAAACAAACAAACAAACAAACAAACAAAAACACAACCAACCAACCAACCAAACAAAAAACCCAAAACAAACAAACAAAAAACAACTGAGTGTGGTGGTGAAGACAATGAGGACAGGTGGCCCAGCCTGGTGCTGTGGCCTTAATTCAGGTCAGGGCAGTGACAGTTTTTGCTACCAGTACTTTTGCACTATCAAAGTGCAAATGTTGATGCAATGGAAAAAAATCAATAACCTCTTAGTTGTGTGTGCGTGCGTGTGTGTGTGTGTGTGTGTGTGTGTGTGTGTGTGTGTATTACTGAGGATTGAACCCAGGGGTAATCTATCTCAGAGCTATACCCACAACACCTTTTTATTTATTTATTTTTTAAACAGTATCTCACTAAACTGCTGAGAGTGTCTATACATTGCTGAGGCTATCCTCGAACATGCAATCCTCTTGTCTTAGCCTCCCAAGTACTGAGATTACAGGCATGCTCCACCATAGCTGCCTACATTTTAGTATTTTAATGAAAAGTTTATGACCCTGCAAATGTTCCAAAATGTCTCAGGGCTTGCAAAGCATAATTTGAGAGTTGTTCTGCATCAAAAGTTTACTATATTCCTCTTTTATCTCTAACCATAAAGACAACTGGAAGAAGCTCAGAAATTACAATGCTTCTTAAATAACTTTAAAATTCTACAGAAGAATTTCATTTATATATTTATTCATGTATATATTTATTTGGTAGTACTAGGAATGAAACACAGGAATGTTCTACCTCTAAGCTACACCCCAGCCCTATTTTTTTTTTTTTTTGAAACAGTGTCTTACTAAGTTGTTGAGGGCCTTACTAAATTGTTGAAGTTGGCCTCAAATCTGCAATCCTCTTGTCTCAGCTTCTCAAGTACTGGGATTATAGGCATGTACCACTAAGCCTAGCTCACAAAAGAATTTTAGACTAAGATTTTCTAGATTAATAGGCCTGTAAAAGCTGGGCATGGTGGTGCACGCTTGTAATTCCAGTACTTGGGAGGCTGAGACAGAAGGATTGCAGGTTCAAAGCCAGCCTCAACAACTTAGTGAGGCCCTCTGGGACTTAGTGAGACCCTGTTTCCAAATAAAATATAAAGAATAGGTCCGGGGTATAGCCTGGAGGTAGAATACTCCTGGGTTCCATCCCCAGTACCACACACACACACACACACACACACACACACACATACACAACCTGTAAGTTTCTTTTCAATAAACTCTTTTGGAGGTTGGAAAAGGGGGATAATGGAACATCTTTTCTCCCATAAACATTAAACATAACTAGTTCTGAGATTTGAAGAAAGTTATGTAGGAAAATGTTACTTGTGTATATTTAATTTTTAAAAATCTAATATTACATTATAATGGCTTATAGAAGGATTTCATTACATTAATGAGTTATATTTCTTAAAATTGATGTTTGTGAATGTCAGGTGATTTATGGTACGAAAAAGGGACTTGAATGGTATTGTAAAATACCATAACTTTATATCCCTCCAAGAGCATTGGTTATAATATCACCAGACTTTTAAGGAAATATTATGTTGAAGCTTGAAAAAGTAGTTAAAAAGTGTTCCAGGAATTCTTAAACCTAGGAAGACGAAAGACATACAAGAAAGAAAACTTTCCAGCAACCTTCACTTTCTGTTAGCTTATACATAATTAAAAGTTGTACAGGAGAACGAATAACATCTTCCCTGTCTTCAGTTACTTTAGCTTATGTCTTACACTGGGGAAAAAGGATTGTTGTGTTTCCATAGCTTGTCATACAGATTTGTGAAGATCTTTGTCAAGAAGCTAGAAGCTTCTTGAAGAGAACATATGGCTTGTGTTTAGCATACTGTAGTCCATGCATTTGCCCACATTTGCTTGATTCTTGTTGAGTGAAGTTTTCTCTATAGCCTCAATTCACAGATTCAATTTATTTCTTCTCCATGTTGGCTAAAAAAGAATTGGACTGGAAGTATATGATGTTGATTAATATCACATATAAATGTTGGTATATGTATTATATGCAAGAAAAATTTCCTGTTAAAAAGTAGAAAGTTGGTATACAGGATTAAATTCAGTTTGCAACAAACAGACAAACAAATCAACCAGTATTATCCCCTGAGTAATACTGGTTTGAACAAGATACAGGCATGTTTCTTTCTCATATATAAAATAAGCCTGAAAATTGGCAATTCAGAAATTGTACAAATGTCCATGTCATCAGGGATCCTAGTTTATATATTCCTTTTCTACACCTCAGCATATAGTTTTATCTTTAAGTTCACCTCATAATTTAAGGTTGCTAGGATTTCAGATATTGTGTCTTTGTTCCAGGCAAGTAATAGAATAAATGGGAGATTATCTCCCTTCTTTTAGGGAGACCCATGTAACTTTCTTTTTTTGCATGTAATACTGGGGCTATTATCTCTGAGCTACACCTCCAGCCCTATTTAATATTTTATATGATTAAAATGCGTGTGTGTGTGTGTGTGTGTGTGTGTGTGTGTGTGTATGCATTGTAATCATACATTTTGATGAAGTTCAGGTGATAGACGCATACACGCACACATCACTTATTGTGCCCTCCCTAACTCCTGCCTTATTCCCTGCTCCTCTTCTTCTTCCCATGCTCAGCACAATGATTGACTTTGATAAGTTTGTGTATGTATATAACATCCATTGAGATGTTTCCTTCTCCCCCACATCCCCCTGAGTTATGTCACCTTCTTTACTATCTAAGGTGTCTTCTTCTTTATCCAGAGTCCCTCCTGTGTCCTATTTTCTCCCTAGCTTCTGTAGGGAGAACATCTGACTTTTCACTTTTTGTGACTGACTAATCTCACTTAGCATAATGTTCTCCAGTTCCATCCATTTCCCAGCAAATGCTACAACTTTTTTGTTCTTTATGGCTGAGTAAAATTCCATTGTGTACATATCCCATAGTTTTGTAATCCATTCCTCTGTTGATGGACATCTTGGCTGGTTCCATAGTTTGGCAATTGTGAATTGTGCAGCTACAAACAGATACCCATGCATTAGTCTGGGATTTTTATTTCCATTTTTTTGGGTAGATACCCAGAAGCGATATTGCTGGATCATATGGTAGGTTCATTCCCATTCTCCTGAGGATCCTCCACACTGTTCTCCACATTCTGGCCAGCATTTGTTGTTGTTTGTGTTTTTAATGACTGCCATTCTAATTGGGGTTGGGTGAAATCCCAGGGTAGTTTTGATTTGCATCTCTCTGATTGCTAATGATATTGAGCATTTTTTATACATTTATTGACTATTTGTATTTCTTCTTTTGTGAAGTGTCTATTTAGTTCACTTGCCCATTTTTTGATTGGGTTATTTGTTTTTTTGGCTGTGAGTTTCTTGAGTTCTGTATATTCTAGATATTAGTCTTCTATCAGAGAAGCTGGCAAAAATCTTCTCCATTCTGTCAGCTCTATTTTGAAGTCCTTGATAGTTACCTTTGTTGCACAGAAGTTCTTCAGTTTAATGCAATCCCATATATTGATCCTTGCTTTAATTTCTTGTCCCTTTGGGGTCTTGTTGAGGAAGTTTTTACCCATGCCTATGTGTTGGAGTGTTGGTCCTATGCCCTCTTCAAACAGTTGCAAGGTCTCTGGCCTGACTTCCAGGTCTTTGATCCATCTTGAATTGGTTCTTGTGCAGGGTGAGAAAGTGGGGTTTATTTCCATTTTTTTTCATATGGATAACTAGTTTTGCCAATACTATTTGTTGAAGAAGCTATCTTTTTTCCAACATGTATTTTGGCCACTTTGTCAAAAAATCAATTGGCTGTAAGTGTGTGGATTTGTTTCTGAGTCTTCTTCCGCTTCTTTGGTCTATGTGTCTGCTTTTATACCCCTACCATGCTGTTTTTATTACTACGGCTCTGTAATATAGTTTGAAGTCAGGTATTGTGATGCCTCCTGTATAGTTCTTGTTGCTGAGAACTACTTTGGTTATTCTGTTTTTTTTTTTGTTGTTGTTGTTCCAAATGAATTTAAGGACTGATTTTTCTGTTTCTGTGAAGAATGACCATGGTAATTTAATGGGTATCACATTGAATCTGTAGATCAGTTTTGGAGAAAGGCCATTTTGATGATATTTATTCTGCCTATCCAAGAGTAAGGGAAGTTCTTCCATATTCTAAGAACTTCAATTTCTTTTTTTAATGTTTTACAATTTTCCTTGTAGAGGTCTTTTACCTCCTTGGTTAGGTTTATTCCTAAGTATTTTATTTTGGGGGGGATATGGTGAGTGGAAATATTTTCTGGATTTCTTTTTCAGCAGATTTATAGTTGGCATACAGAAAAGCTTCTGGCTTTTTAAGATTGATTTTGTATCCAGACACTTTGCTGAATTTGTTAATCAGTTCTAAAAGGTTTTTGGTTGAGTTTATTGGGTATTGTAAGTATAATATGTCATCTGAAAATAGAAATAGTTTTAATTCTTCTTTTCCTATTTATACTCCTCCTTTGATTTCCTTCTCTTGCCCTATTCCTCTGGCTAGAGCCTTAAGTACTATGTTGAGAAGAAGTGGTGATAGTGGACATCTTGTCTTATTCCTGTTTTCTCCCACTCATTATGACATTGGCTGCAGGCCTGTTGTATATTGTCTTTATGATGTTGAAGTATTTTGCTTTTATTCAAATTCTCTGCAGTGTTTTTAGCATGAATGGGTGTTGGATTTTGTCGAATGCTTTTTCAGCATCTATTGAAGTGATCATGTGATTTTTGCCCTTAGTTCTATTTATTTGGTGAATTGCATGGATTGTTTTACATATGTTGAATCAGCCTTGCAAAGCCTGGGATGAACCAATTTAGTCATGGTGTATAATTTTTTAAATATGGTTTTGAATGCACATTGCTGGTACTTTGTTTAGCAGTTTTACATCTAAATTCATTAAAGATATTGCCGGTACTTTTCTTTCCTTGAGCTGTCTTTATTCGGTTTTGGTATTAATGTGATGTTGGCTTCATAGAATGTGTTTGGGAGAGTCCTTTCTTTTGCTATTTCATGGAAGATATTGAGACATATTGAGATTAAATCCTCTACAAAGGCTTTATAAAATTATGCTGGGAAAGCATCTGGGCCTAGGCTTTTCTTTGATAGTAGGCTCTCTATTGCTGCTTCAATCTTTTTGATTGCTATTGGTAGATTTAAATTTTCTATATCTTCTTGATTCAATTTAGGAAGGCTTTATGTGTCTAGAAGTTTGTCAATTTCTTCTAGGTTTTCCATTTGGCTGGAATATATAGTTTTTCAAAGTACTTTCTGATAATCCTCTGGATTTCCGTGCTCTCTGTGGTAACATCACATTTTTCATTTTTTATTTTAGTAATTTGGGTTGATTCTCTCTTTCTTTTGGTTAGGGTGGCTAGTGGTTTATCTTACCTTGTTTATTTTTCAAGGAGCCAGCTTTTGGTTTTGTTGATTTTTTGTATTTTTTTTTGTTGTTATTATTGTTGTTGTTCTCTACTTCATTGATTTCTAGTAGGGACTTTAGTTTCAAATGCTGTTTTGGTATCAACAGAAGTGTAGGGATCAAAAACACAGACATACTAAAAATTAGGGCTGTAGTTGTTATTTTTCTAAGAAAGAATTTTTTAAGATGTGATAGTAGAAAAGTCAGAGTTACATGTATTATCTGACCAAAAAAAGCAACACAGATAAGATTCTTTCCTTCTGTCTTTGTCTCATTTTTCTGTCTCTCATCTCTAGCTCTATCTCTTTATTGGCTTCATTTTCAGAAGGCCTATAATATTAGACGATAGCCAAAAAGAAGCTTTGGCTTCATAAGATCTCATTGCTTAAGATCATAGAACTCTGACTGGCCAAATGGAATGAATGAATGAAGGGTGGTTTTTCCAAAAGGGAGGTTTAGTAAATCTATCTCTCTCCCTCATATCACACACACACACATACCACACACACACACACACACACACACACACACACACACGCACATATAGTATAACAGATTTCTTATAAGTATATTTGATTTTATTTTGTAGGAAGTAATGATATGAAGCCCAAATTCAGAATGGTTTTGCAGCTAACACAATAAATTATTGTTAATTTTATATATTGAATATTCCAACAATTTCCTATATCAACTCACAAAAGAATTGAGAATTAAGAGAATTATATTTCACATTATTTGATAAAGTATTCACTTTTAGGTTATTTTCTTTAATATACATTGTGAGAAAAGCTTTACTCCAGGCCCTAAATAATACTGAATGAAAATAGATTCACTTTAAATACTCCTAATGGTCTAAAAATATTTCCTTCGGGTGTTCTTTATTGATTATATATGCAGATTATCTTTATTCACTCTTTCATGAGGAATTAATTTGTGCTTGGAATATTTTATGCCCTAGATCGCTTGATTGATTTTGAGCAAAGTTAGTACAACATAGATTCTTTGCTTAAGTAAAATTCATTAGAAAGGCTTTCACCTGACATCAGTCAGATTTTATTGAGAGCTTGGTACAATTGCTTTTGATATATCTCATTTAATTAATAATTAAAATAGGAATATACAACAGATTTAAAAATTAATTACAAGCAGAGCTATAGATACGATTCTAAAGTTCATTCGAGTGTCAATTTACCTTTATTTCAAATAAGTTGATAAATAATCATACCTTAAACATATACTGTATGTGTCCATTACATACTCATTGTGCTATTTTTTCCTACCTACCACCACAGGAACTCTTGAGACTTGACATGATGGAGTTACCTGTAGTTGTGTTGAGCAATAAGGAGGGGACAGGCCCTTCATAGTAAGGTAGGATAATAACAAAAAAAAAAAAAAAGGAGGGTTTAGGTGTATGGAGGGTAGAGAGAGGAGTACAGGACACACATCAGAGTTCAGAAAAAAATAAAAACCAATCTATGTATAGATTACGGTATACAAAATGTGTGTCTATTGATGATTTCCCAATATGTTCAATTTCCATGGGTATGTAGGGAGTTTTCCTGCCTGGAAAGAATGTAAGCCACAAGTGCCTGTGGAAGGGGAATAGAAAGAATGAGACTTGAGTAGCCAGAAGGACTATGGTCATGTCATCACTAGGAGTGCATATACAAATCACCTGCAGAGCCACTACGAATTATGTAGGTCCATGATGGGGCTCTGGCATGTTTGGTTGAAAAGTCATGGAGATTATACACCAGTGAACCACCAGGTAAATTAGAATTCAGTCTAGGATAACAGCATTTGTGATATGTCCAGGGTCTAGTGTCAGATGTGGGAAGAAAGGCAGAGATCTAAAGTCCCAGACGTGAAGGATAAAATTGCAGTGTAGCATGAAATATCTCAAAGTGACTATTTCAGAGTGATTATGAACATACTTTTTTTTTAAAAAAAATGAAATGATGATGAGTTTGTTCATTCTTTTTGGATGATAGCCATGTATTGTAGCAAAGAGTTTACCAATCTGTGGGCATAGGACTGGTTGAGGCATGAGGACACAATTGGTACTAGGAAGGTGAAATATTAGAGTATGGATTTTGCAGAAATCCAGTGGACAATTTTTAGCCAGTGTCTATTTAATTTTCAGTCCTAAATACTCAAAGAAGTCAAAATCAGAACTTTTTTTTCGGGGGGGGAATGGAAAGAGAAAATCAAGAAACATATTTAAGTAATCATATCCATTTTTTAATAAATACATATTTATTACCTCTCATATTTCATCTTGTCTGTTTCATTTATTATTGTTTAGCTTTTTGCCTAAACAATATTCTTCATATTTCATTTACTGTGGATCTGCCAGAAACAAATCATCTCAGTTTCTTTTTATTTCAAAATGTCTTCATTTCTTATTGAGTCCTGAATATATATTTAATTTTTATACATTTTTATTTAAAGTTTTTATTGTATGCATTTATTTAATTTTTCATTGCATATAATTTAATTGTAAAATTTATTTAAATTTTTATTGTATTGTAACAATCATTTAGACATGATTTTTTTTAAAAAAAGACTATTTTTTAGAACTTTATTTTTTTAGAGAGGTTTTAGGAAAAAATGAATGGAAGGTACTGAGAAATCCTGTATCCCTCTTGCCCTCACACGTGCACAGCCTCTGCATTGTCAGCATCGTTCATCAGAGTGGTACAATTGATGGACCTACACTGTCACATCTTTTTGCTTAAAGTCTATACTTCACCTTAGGGCTCACTTTGGTGGTGTGTATTCAATTTTTTTTATATGGTGCTGGGGATTGTACCTGGGGGCATTCTACCTCTGAGCTATATCCCCAGCCCTATTTTTTATTCTTTATTTTGAAACAAGGTCTCACTAAGTTGTAAAGGGCTTCACAAAGTAGCCAAGGCTGGGCAAGAACCTATGATTTTCCTGTCTCAGCCTCCCAAGTACTGGGGTTACAAATATATGCCATCATGAATGGCTTTTCAATGGGTTTGAATAAATGTATACTGACATATATTCACCATTTATTGTATATAGAATCATACAAAAGGGCTTCGCTGCCCTGAAAGTCTTCCGTGCTGTGCCTATTCATCTCCCCCACCCCAACCCTGGGCAACCACAGGTTTGTTTTTTTTACTGTCTGCATAGTTTTGCATTTTCTGGAATGCCATATAGTTGCAGTCATACAATACATAGACTTTTCAGATTGGCTTCGTCCACGTAGAATACATTGTGATTAACTATAGTCACCATATACAACGTGATGTTTTGATACTCATACACATAATGAGATCATATGAGGTCAGTTAGCATATCAATCATTTTACATGTTACTCTTTTGGGTGTATGTGTGGTAAAAGCACCTGAAATCTACTCTCTTAGCAAATTTCAGTATACTGTACAGTATAATTAACCATAGTCTCTGTGCTGGACATTAGATCTCTAGATACTTGTTTATTCTAGATTTCTAGGTTAAGATCACATTTAAAATTTTATTCCATTGTTTTTGACTTTCACTAATGTTTTTTGAGAAATTAGAAGTCAGTTC
>PVLC010016283.1:0-35822 GCA_004027655.1 Graphiurus murinus
TTTTTTTTTTTTTTTTGTCCTTTTAAAAACTGACATTCACAATAAGGATATTCTTTTTTGTTGACCAAATAACCAATCAGAGTGAATCTTCAAATCTTTACTCTTTCCCACGGTGTCTATTACGTTATGCTCAAAGATTCCTTTTCGTTAGACATAAAATGATTTCTTTTATTCTTTCCCCAATGGAGAACCATTTTAAATATTTGGAAGAGTCTTTTTACACACAACCAAGAATTTACTGTATTGACACAAAAATTTAAAAGCTTTAGGAACTGGAAACCTTCCAAAAGCTTTGCAAAATTAGGGTTAAAGTAAATGAGACCTGGGGATCTGGGGTTCAGTGAGCTTTGTTTTCTAAAGCTTTACCTTGCTGACATGATTATACATTATGTAGCTCAAATAAAATATATCTCTGGCTCATGTCATTGCTCTTTGTTTTCGTATCATAATTTCTGTTTTAAAAAATTAATGGAAATATTATGACCACCAATGCCTTTGCTCAAGTAATTATTTCATATTTGGACAATATTCTCCCTGCACACAAATCAGCACCTTGAGTGCCTACAATAAAGGATAAATATTTATAGTGCACACTGTATCCCGGGCGTGCTCTGGTGCACTCCTGATTATCTCCTTTTATCCTTACTGCACTCTGCTGAGGGCAGCTAGCCTTCTCAGTTGCAGGTGATACTAGCTAAGGTGCAGGGGGTTGGAGTGACTTGTGGTTGCCCAGTGAGTGTGAAGTTCTGATTTTTAAACTCAAGTTCCAGGAAGGATCCAATTAATTTCATCAGAAACAATAAAGAAACTTTTTTTAATTATGTATTTTTGAACCCCTGAAGCTTCTAGTTGAGTAGATCTTGGTGGAACCTCGAAAGCTGGTAAGGGCTCGAGTAATAATGTCTATTGTTAGTTATGAGTTATGCGGCTTTAGTTTTTCTAATAGGATGAAGAACACTAGAGTAGAGGTTATTAATATTCAAAACATCATGTGAATATGCAAATGGACCTCTCTGGGAAGTTTTCCATAACCTCACTTAGATTCTCAATGACGCCTTTAAACCCAAAAGGTTAAAAACCACTGGATAGAAGGAAACAGAGTTTGCTGACTCCTTTTTAAAAAGTCAACATTTCTACACACTCTGAATACATTTCACTCACCATTTAAGAACATCAATGAACACAGTGCAGGCATGTTGATTTTATATATTGTTACTTTGAGCTCTATAGGTCACAAAAAATGTCTGTACATTTTTCTTATACTAGGATTACAAATACCTTGGGCTATTCCATTTTTTCACATTAAAGCTCTTTACCCATCCCAAAATGCCTTGGAATTTCTAAAGTCCATGTAACTCAAATTCACAGACGGGTTTGGGAACAATATCTTGGTATAATGCTCCTCATTTTTTGTTTGTTTGTTTTTGTTTTGTTTTCACTACTGAGGATGGAACCCAGGGGCATTCTACCTCCAAGCTACACCCCTAATCCTATTTTTTTATTATTATTTTATTTTGAAACAGGGTCTCACTAAGTTGTGGAGGGCCTCACAAAGTAGCTGAGACTTGCCAAGAACCCAGATCCTCCGGTCTCAGCCTCCCAAGTACTGGGATTACAAGTGTGTGCCACCATGCCTGGCTTTCCTCCTATTTTTTTTAACTAAAACCTCTTTATGACTAGCACCAGTTAGTGAAAATTTTCCAAAATACATTTCATTTGTGTGCAGATATTAGCATAGTCTTTAAACAAACCACTTCTTACCACTACAACTAAATTAGTAGTTGTCACTTTTGCTTGAGTGCCAAACCATTCGTGAACATGAGTCTCTGGCCCTTAGGAATGTTCTTGAATGTTCATTGGCATGAGATGGCACTCACTGTCCTAGTGCTAGAAATTGTTCTTTGAATTGACTTCTAGATGTGTTGTAGCACACACTGTTGGTTATTTCCCCCACCATTCATGATCCCTTTTGATTTGTTGGCTGCAGTGAATTGCCATTGATTCAGCTCATTCCCTGTGGCAACAGTTGGTCTAGTGATGAACATATGATGCATGTTCTGTCCAATGATAAGAAGACAGGGGAAGCTGAGACTTCAAAATAGAGTCTTTCCTCCCTGACATAATAACAGTGCTCAAGAGGAGAGTTTTCCTTTTGTCTCTGCTCTCTGCCTTCCTGCTGGGGATACTGTCATGAGATGAAGGAATGCTTGGGGTTGAGTAGCCATTATGAAACCCATAAGGAGAGGCAATGGTGAATCACTGAGTGTGGGAGAACATAAGAAAGAGGAGAGCCTCCGTTCTATATGACAGTATTGCCCCACCAAGCCAGCCCTGAAACTGGTCGCTTCCAGTCTCTTGATGATGAGAATATATGGTTATATGGTTTACGCTGCTTAATTTTAACCAAAAGCATCTTAAATGATGCAAATAGTGATGAACTGTTTTCAACCATACACACAGCTATTCACAGATATCCCAGTCCTCCTCAAAATAGTGACCAATGAAGGAGCCTGACTAAGGGATGTAGAACAGCCAGAGGACAGATTAGAATAAACAGGAGTTCTTAGGAATAGAGTTCACAGCCCAGGGCAATTGTGTTGTTCCTCCTAGATCAGTGTCAACTAAATGAAATTGAAGTTAATCAACTCTTAAAAAACATTCTGGAAATCTAAGTTTATAAACCTACAAGAAATTGTTTCTCTCTCTCTCTCTCTTTCTCTCTTTCCCCCTCCCTCCCTCCCTCCTCAGCCCCACCCATCACACACACACACACACACACACACACACACACACATACACACACACACACACACACTTTCTCTTACTTTGTTTCAACACACGCACAAACTTCTTAGGGAAGAAGTTAGGGCCACATCATAGAGGGATTTAAATGTTATTTTTGAAAGCATCCTACCCTATAAGTCATGCTTAGAAAAGGAGCTACACATGTACCATCTCTTTTCCACTTTCTTATGCCCAGGGTACATGTCACCAAGTGATCACCAATCTCTCTGCACAGAAATTGGTCACAGTCTGACAGTCCTCCTCAAATCAGCGTTCCAGGCAGCCACCATTAATGTATCAGAATTTGCATTTAAGATAGATTTCATCTGCCATTCCAATTATAGCTGATTGGCAACTAGTCAGAAATTTTTGCTTATAAAAATATAGTTTTGAGCCGGGCATGGTGGCACACACTTGTAATCCCAGCATTCGGGAGGCTGAGACCGGAGGATCCGGGTTCGCGGCCAATCTCAGCTACCTAGTGAGGCACTCCGCAACTTAGTGAGACTCGGTTTCAAAATAAAGAATAAAAAATAGGGCTGGGGGTATAGCTCAGAGGTAGAACGCCCCTGAGTTCAATCCCCAGTACTGAAAAAAAATAATATATATATATAGTTTTGAATTTATGACATTAGAATAGGGCCTGATAGTCTGTATTGTTAATAACTTCTATAGGTTGTCCTTTAGGCACTGCTAAGTTTGGGGACCTACGATACAGAGCATTTGGGACCCCCCAAAAACAAAATAAATATGAAGTTGCAAAGTGGTGGCCCATATGCTAAATTTGGCCATTAGATAAATTTTATAGGGTGATTAAGTGGTTTTTATATTTTATATTTCCCAATCTTTAAAAAATTGAAGGGAGCCTGACATGATAGGGCATGGCTGTAATTCCAGCACTTGGGAGGCTGAAAAAGGAGAGTTCCAGGTTCGAGGCCAGTGCATGTTAATTTAGGAAGACCCTCTTTCAAATGAAAAAGCATTGGGGAAAGGGAAGGGAAGCACAGGAGTGCAGCTGAATCCCCAGTACCACAAAAAAGAAAGGGAAGGGGAAAAATCACATCAAATTGGATTTTTTCTTTTTGTATCTCCTTAAAAACTGAAAAATTTACAAGACTGGGCCTCCATTCCCTCACAGTAGCAACCAACTTAAGCTGAGCAGAGCCGCCTTCCTTGGACAGCCACGCATTGTCGTAATAGTCTTTGTTATTCCTAGATACCTCCCTGCCGCTGCAGGTGAATTTCACTGATGTTCACTACCATGCTTTCACTGTTGTTTGCTTATACACATAGTTGTCAAAAGCAGGAAAATAAATGACAAACAAAAAAGGCTAGTCTTGGAGGCAGAAAATTCAATGATATGAGGACATCAATCTTGTTCTCATGAAATTTCAAGAAAAGATTAACGACAACCTTGTGCAACAGCTTCACCAAACAACTGTAAGTCAGTTTCACAATTAATGATGCCAGGGAGGCTTCATTCTGCTGCTGTTTTTCTCATATGTTAAAGAGCAAAAGTTCAGTGGGATTGCCGCAGAGAAAGTCCATCCCAGAACTTGACAGTCCTTGCTGTAGTGCAGAGTTTAGTGTGATGGGGCCAGGTGCAGTTTGTCAGCAAAATCACCTCATTACAACCCTGTTCTCACTCTAATGAGGGTCTAGGCATTATCTTAAAACATATGCTGTGGCGTGGCTGGTGCTTTGTGTAGTGGTTTGTGAACAATCCTATTTTATGCCCTGAATATTTGTGATCTCGTAATTGGTTCTCTGATTGCATTCTGAAAAAAATAAAGTATCATAGGCAAGAGTTTAGAAGTAATCATTCTATTATGCTTCACAGAAAGTAGTATTGTGTGAGGATAGCCATGTTCTTGTGTTTCTTTTTAAAGTTTGGCTGCCGATGTACACATGGATACTCTTTTGGTATAAATATTTAAAAACCAAAGAGGTACAAAGGATAAAAAGTATAAATGCCCCATATTCTCTCTTTTACCTTCCTACTGCCTACCCTCCTTCATCCATGCATATTATGCCTTATTAGAAACACTTTATTTTTTTTTTATTGGTGCATTGCAATTATATATTATAGTGATGTTCAGAGTGATATACGTGCACACAGCGCTTGAATTAACACTTAGCTATGCATTTTCCCAGGCATGTTTCTACATAGTTATATGTACACTATATATTTTTGCTCTGGAGTTTTTCATTACTTATAGAATCGCACTATGCATTTTGTTTTTCATCTTACTTTTTCATGTAATAATATGTTTGGGAGAACTTTCCATGTCAAATTTACCACCCAATATTTCTTTTTGTGTTTGTGGTACTGGAGATTGAAGGAGCATTCTACCTCTGAGTTTCACTGCTAGCCCCTTTATATTTTTTGTTGTTTTTTGTTTGTTTGTTTTTTGTTTTTTTAAACAGGGTCTCACTAGGTTGCTGAGAGTCTTGCTAAGTTGCTGAGGCTTGTCTCAAACCTAACTACTGGGATTACAGGCATGCGCCACTACATCTGATTTACCACATGATTTTTAAACATTATGTAGAATTCCATATCAACCATTCATCTATTGATGGATATTTAGATTGTTTCTTTAGGATGCTGGAGTTAATTTTCTTCATCATATATCTTAGTAAGTATATGTCAGCATGTAGAAAAGATATCTAGCAGTGGTATTTGCCAGTTCAAAGTGAAAGTATAGTAAGGCATTCACTCCCAAATTGCAATCTCCATGCAAAAATATTAATATCTAACTTCCCATGTTCTTGCTTATTATAAATATTTTAAATGTGTACCTATCAAAAGGCCAAAAATACATCTCTATTTTAATTTGCAATTGAACATTTTTTCAGAGTTTTTACTAGCCACTCTTAATTCTCTTAGGTTGTCTCTTCCCAATTAATTATAAAATTTTTCGATATTAAGGTTATTATATTTTTATGTGTACATATTACAAATATTTTTGGCCAGGTTGACAACTGTCTTTTAACTCTGCTTTTTGACATCCATTGCACAGAAATTCTAAACTTTTAAATATTATAATTTTTTATTTTTTTGACAGTACTGGGGATTGAACTCAGGGGCATTCTATCTCCGAGCTATAGCCCCAGCCCTATTTTTTTTTATTCTTTATTTTGAAACAGGGTCTCACTAAGTTGCAGATTGCCTCACTAAGTAGCTGAGGCTGGCTGCAAACCCGGATCCTCCGGTCTCAGTCTCCCAAATCTGGGATTACAAGTGTGCACCACCACGCCCGGCTTAAATATTATAATCTTTTGATGCTTTCTTTTATGACTAATAAGTGCTATGAATTCCTAGGAAGGTTTTACCCACTTTAGGGTTATAAATATATTCTCTATACTTGTTACCCACCAGGATGGCTCACCTGGATTTGAACCACATAATTAGAAGGATGTGGATTTGCAAGCTTCTTGAAAAGTTTGGTGGACACAGCATAAACAGGACTCTTCATAGTCAAATGACAGTGTACAGTGCACAATTTATGAGTAGGCCCTATTTCCAATTTAAAATAATCTGGCACTAAAATCGTGTGGCTTTGGGAGCATGGCATGCCTAGAGACAGCACCTTAGATAATGACATTCCCACTTAAGTGCATGGTGGCATCACTGGGCTCCTCTCCAAATCAGCAGAGAGAGCTCTATCAGTGTGACTCTACTGACTTTAATGATGACAATAATGAGGAGGAGGTGGTAGAGGTGGATAGCATCTAACATTATCAAGTATTTACTGTGTAGCAGGCATGTGTCTTCTCATTTAATCCTCGTGGCAAGCTCATGGTGGAGGAATTACTACTTTGGTGGTCGATAGCAGCTACTATATTCTGTTTCCTAAAGGTGCCATGGCTAGAGAATAACAGAAACAGAATTCTGACTCCAGAAGCCATCATTATAACCAAGGAATTACATACCTCAAATGCAGATGGATCATGAAATAAATGTTCGGGGGAAAAACATGGGAGAGTAATAGGGTGGCTGATATCCTCACGTCTAGTATGTAGGGTTTGTGTCATATAACTTGAGCATTAAATCAGAGAAGTAGATTTGAAAGTTGATATGGAAACACAAACAAAATAATTTTCAGATGGATTATGAAAAAGTAATCCACAGAAATACTAGAAAGATCAACTGGCTTCTAAAAAACAACTTAGAAAAGAAAACAGACTTTATAAAAGCAAATAAAACCCAACAACTTCTAAAAATAGATTATAAATTCTACAACATAAAAAATTTTTATTGCAAAAGTGAACAAACATTCAAGCGATAGTTTTGGCAGGGAGTAGATTTGTAACTAATATTACTAATAAAAGGCCAATAGCCTTAAGTGTGAGGCATTACCTTAACACAGTAAGAAAAATCCAAGAATCAAGCTGGGAAGAAAGGGAAGATAAATACTAATACAAAATTAAACAATGTGTCTTAAACGCATGAATTATTGTTCCTCCTCACTGAGAATTTTAAAATACAGAAAAAAAATCATACTGAAGTACTGTTTCCATCTACTAGTTTGGTCATTATGAGAGAGAGAGAGAGAGAGAGAGAGAGAGAGAGAGAGAGAAAAAAAACTATGTAGTATAATTGAAAGGAAAGTACTCTCATATACATTGCAGGCAGAAGAATATGTTACAAAACTCCCTATACAACAGTTTTAAATTTTTTCAAAATAAAATTGCATATATTAAAAAAATTGCACATATTCTTTGGTCTAGTAGTTCTGCACTCAATGATGCTACACATATATGGTCTCCTATGAAAATGAGATATGTATAATGATAATCACTTTGCTTTGATAGTGAATATAGGAATGAACCTAATAGGGGACTTTTAATATTTAATACGTTAAATAAATTGCAGAATGAGCTGAGAGTGTAGCTCAATGGTAGAATGCTTGTCTGGCATGCATGATGTCCTGGGTTCCATTCCTAGCACCTTCCTCAAAAGAAAAATTGCACTATATCCATACAAAGAAATGCCTCATAATCAAGAAAATTAAATAAGCAGCTTAAATAGATTGATCCATTATTTCAGTTGAAGAACAAGGTACAGAGGTATGTATTTATTATGCTAGTATAGGCTGGGGGGGAAGTCTACCCACACATACACACACAATTGCAGACAAAAAAAATCTCAGGGAGATATCTTTTTAAAGAAAGAAACTGAATAGTTAGGAAATAGAAATGGAAGGGATATTTGCTTTTTACTAATACTCATGTACCTTTTGAATTTTGAGTATAGATGTTAACTATAAAAATGATAATTATTAATGTTTTTTAAATATACAAGTATATTTTCACCAGAAAGTATTTTTTCATAGAAAAATGTCAGTGACAAATTCAATATCTACCCACAAGGAAATTATTTTTTAAAAGGTGCTTCATGCAATAATGAACAACTGTTAAAAATGAATTTAATCTTTACATATGGTTGTTCACTTTTAAGATTAAAAAAAGTTACCTTACAGTCAAGCATAATTTGATCCCAAAATAAAAAGAATACATGCATGAAACCTCACCCATGTAGATATGTTTATGGAAGAAGTTCTGGAATTTTACACACTATGGATATCCAAGATATAGAGAGGGGAGGTGTGTGAACTCTTTTTTTAAGCTTGCTTCTGTGTTATTTGAATTTTTTAAAGTCACATGTTACTCTCATGACTAAAAATATATAATGTTCATAATTTAAGTCATTGGTACCTTCACTGAGAAGTCAGGGTCTTGGTGGTTATCTTATTTTATTATTTTTGTCTGGGTTTCCCAGAGTTGCATGTTTTCTACTGAGTTTTCCACTTAAAACTCAGTATATTAAAACATTAGGAAATGCATATAAAATAACTCATAAATATCTGCTTGTTTATAGTATGTTACATGCTGAAATTAACCTACAGTCAACATTTAGACCTCGATGCAAAGAAATGTTTGATCAAGAGTTTAACATAAAAGGCACTTGATTGGGTCTAAACACAACTGGGATTTCTTCTTAAGAAAACAGCCTCAATTCTAACTCAGAACTTTTTTTCTATGTATTTATTCTTTTGAAACTCTCTGTCAGGCCAATTTACAGATGGTCTGGTGAGCCACAGGAAAATAGCCCTGCTTAGCTCATGAATCATAAACAGTTACTCTAAATAGTTATTAATGCAACTCCTCAAGGCATCTGCCTTAACCCAAGGGAATATTTTACCCATAAGTCTAAATCTTGCTCAAAAGCAAAATAGGTAGATTGATGCCCTGCTTATAAGTAAAACTGCCTCATAATGAAGTCCTTTGGGCACTTCATAATTTGAATTCCTTACCACAGAGAAAGATTAAAATTAATTCATTCAAACTAAATTCTGTTCTGTAATTAACAGAGCTTATAGGACGGACTGCATTCTGTAGTTTTCATAGTTGAGTATCACTGAGCACTCCAAAATAACAGAGGAGTTTCCCTTCCATAGGATGCCAGTTATTTAATGGGAGGGAAGTATGTTTTCCACATGTTCTGTAGTGTAGTTGAATCTTTAGCTGTATTCAGCAGATATTAACCACAATGAGTCTTCAACTTTCCATAGAAGTCATTTACTTACCTTGCATTGCCTGAGGAGTGAGTAATGGATGGGAAGGGAGTCCTCCAAGGACTGATGAAGGCAAATCAAGTACTGTTCAACTTTTGTTCAGGAATATGGATACTTAAATTTATTGGTATTAGAGACAAGGAATATTACTATATATTTGCAGTATAACTCAACCTGCTCATTTATGAATGATATTAAGGTAATAGATTTAAGATTACTGTACTATAGCCCTTCAGACTGAAGGACATTGGAGATAAAATGGCTTTCCTAAAGGGCAGAAGATGGATAATTATCCTATGCCATCAATAAAATATCCACGTTAAAAGGGCCTCACAGGTCACAATATGTATAAAAAATAGTCTAATACTCACATTCCAACTTAATCAATAGGCTAAGCCCTCCATCTCTAACAAATATTTTATTTATAGAAGAGTAAAAGTCTTTGATGTCTACTTTTTTCCTCTAACAAGTGGACATTCTGCTGAAGACTGTTACTGAGAAAACAAAAAGATAAAGTATATTAGAAAGATCAGTAAAGAGGAAATAAAAAATATGAATTCTGATCAAAGCTCTGTTGAGAGCTAGCTAAGTACACAGGGCAAGTCAGTTCTTCTCTATGAAATTTAGTTCACTTATTTTGAAAAATAAAAGACTAGATTTAAAATTGCCCTAAGGTCTCGACAGGTCTAAAAGGCTATTTTCAGTGATAGCTGTGAAATCTGGGACAAATTATTAACATTTTCACCTCATTTCATTAGGAAAGTCAGGATAATAATACTATCTACCTCACTGTGTTCTTGGTAGTCATCAGTGATTTAATATACATGAAGATCTTAACATATACTCAATAATGATTGTAAGAAAAGAGTTGGAGACAATTTTATAAACTGAGTATTATGAGAGAAAAAGGTAAAGTAAGAAAATATTTAGAGAATTTACAAACTATATAAAAACCTAGAAAGGTACAAGGTGAGATTAAATAGCATGGTCAAAGGAGAAATGGTCAGTAGAGAAACTTCATAATTTAAGTTTCA
Organism: Graphiurus murinus; assembly: GCA_004027655.1. Taxonomy (NCBI): domain Eukaryota; kingdom Metazoa; phylum Chordata; class Mammalia; order Rodentia; family Gliridae; genus Graphiurus; species Graphiurus murinus. The sequence continues at coordinate 10,397 of PVLC010016283.1, forward strand.
TGTTTCTTAATAATTCTTAAAACAATTTGTGCCTTAGACACTTCATCATTGGATAAGTAAATCTCAGCTTCTACTAATTGCTTTTATTGCAAAGTTGCATTAAATTTAAACACTTCATTTTTTTGAGACAATTTAGCTCAATTTTAATAAGATATTTCCCAAGCATTATTTTGACCAGGTAACCCAGGGTTTAAGTTATGAACAATGACAGTGTCCATTTATGTATCCACACTTGAAGTTATGAAGGACTTAACTATTTTCTATAATTAGCCTATTTTCTACACTGCTTATTCACATATGCCCATTAATAAATGAAATGTTGTCTGGTACATTTATTGATTTGTGTTTTCTGGAAAACTGCAGTATCTGTGAAGACCGATTTCCATGCTGGCGCTGCATGCATCCACATATTAATAATGCACAGAGGCACAGAATTAGAGCAACAAGAGAGCATATTCGAAACTAGCACGCCCCATTCCCCTTTTTGTTGTTTATTTTGCTTAGTACTTTTTAAAACCAAATAAAAACCTTGAATTCAACGTTCAACTGCCAAAGAAAGAACAGCAGCAGGGCACACACTTAGGGCTCCAATGAAATTGTAAGCACTAGCTGGCGCAACACAGTAGACATTGGTTTTTGGTTTTTTTGCTTGTTTGTTTGTTTTGGTTTTTGTTTTTTGTGTTTTTTTGCAGTACGAGGGATTGAACTTAGGGGCATTCTACCTCCGAGCTACACCCCCAACCCTATTTTTTATTCTTTATTTTGAAACAGGATGACCTTGTTATCTAAAACTCTTCTCAACCAAGGTCTTCCAAACAAATTGATAACTCACACCAACATGATTTAGGTTGAAATATACACAAGGAATACCAGTATTTTCTTTGGGAATTTAAGCAGGAACTCAAGACTACCCAAATTTAAATTCAGGTCTCTGGGAAATGAAAAGCTGGTACTAAGCACCTGTGCTACACTTTTGCTGCATTAAATTATTTTGGACAATTATACCTAAACCACATTTAGTGTCATTGAGCAAAATGTATAGGTAAAAACAATAAAATATGCCAGCCAATTAAGGGCTCGCTAGCACATAACTTGTCTTGCTATGAAAGCTTGTATGTGAAGGAAAAGAAAGAAAGAAAATTAAATCTAGGTAAGTAAATCAAGATTTATGGGTCTCATGTGCTTTGGGGAAAAAAAAAAAAGAACAAAACCAAGTACCCACTAATTTGCTCTGCTATTGTAGGCTTAGTGGTCCTGTACCTTGAAAAGTTAAGAATTGTTTTTAAGGTGGGAGAGGAGAAACATCCACCACCCTTTCCAGAATTAGTGGGCAGTAGACATTCTTTTCTATATACCCCCAAACTATGGCAGCAGTTTATATGTGACCAAGGTAAATGTAGAATGGAGATGTTCTAAACACATCTAGGACTCAGCAAATCTAACACACTAAAGATCATGATTACATTTTGAAAGAAAATGCACAAAAACCAAATAGAAATTTTGAAATTTTTCATTTGAAGATAAATCTTAGTGCTATTAAATCCACATATATGCTAATTTAAATACCCAATCCTATTTATCTAAAGCACACATTTCAAACATACAAATATCTATTCTCTCCACATGTCAGTGCCCATTCATATCATGGTTTGGAAGTAGGGAGACAGATTCCCATTAAACTGCAAGTCAGTAGGTGTTTCTTTACAGTTAACTTTAGCAAAATTCATACAAAATAGTAATTAACAGTGATCTTTACTTGTTAACTTACAAAGAAACACCTTCAAAACTGCATTTTGTTAAAGTTTCTGTGCTAAAATGTAGAAAAACTGAACTACACAAATATTGAAAAGTTAAAAATTCCTTAATTTTTTATTCCTGGTACCACTACTACAATTTATAGGGCAATATACCTGATGTAGTGAAAAGAAAAAGAAAAAGAAAAGCTACAGCAGATAAAAGACCTCAGGAATGTACATCTAATTGACACTACATTGCATTAATCAATAGCTGCACTTTTTGCAAACTGTGGCTATGACAGTCCTGAACAAGAAGGGTTTCCTGTTTAAGCTGCTGTAACTTTTCTGACAACTCCTCCCTCTCTCTCCTGCTAAGAACTGTAGCCCTTTTCTGCTGTTTTTAAAACCTTCTGCTACCATATCCACCACTCCCACCACCAGATCCATAACCACTACCATAGGGACTACCAGAGCTTCTTCCACCAAAACTGCCCCCCTTCATGGGTCCGTAATTTGATTGCTGTTGTCCACTGTAATTTCCAAAATCATTATAGTTCCCACTACCACCATAGTTACCACCACCAAAATTTCCTCCTTCATTGTAACCATCGTATCCTCCTCCACCACCACCATATCCACCACCCTGGTTTCCATATCCTGGTCCACTGCCACCATAGCCTCCTCGACTACTATAATCAGGACCACCACCAGAGTTGCCACCATCAGCTCCAAATCCATTATATCTACCATCGCCTCCTCCATAGCTACCTGTGCTGCCACCACCTCCCCCACCATAGCCTCCTCTTCCACCAAAGTTTCCACCGCAGCCAAAATTACCTCCACCACCTCCAAAGTTTCTTCCACAACCCATAAAATTTCCAGATCCACCTCCATGACCTCTTTGTGATCCAACAGACTGCATCTCTTGTTTTTTTGTGTTTTTTTGCGGTACTGGGGATGGAACCTGGGGGCTTTCTACCTCCGAGCTACAGCCCCAGCCCTACTTTTTATTCTTTATTTTGAAACAGGGTCTCACTAAGTTGTGGAGGTCCTCACTAAGCAGCTGAGGCTGGCTGTGAACCCAAATCCTCCAGTTTCAGCCTCCCAAATGCTGGGATTACAAGCATGCACCACCATGCCCAGCTCTGCATCTCTTGTTTAGAAAGGACCTTTTTCACTTCACAATTTTGCCCATTAATAGAGCAGTATTTCTGAACAACAATTTTGTCAACTGTATCATGATCATCAAAAGTGACAAATGCAAATCCTCTCTTTTTCCCACTCTGCCTGTCTTCCATGACTTCTATGGTTTCAATTTTGCCATATTTTTCAAAGTAGTCTCTCAAATTATATTCTTCTGTATCTTCTTTAATACCACCAACAAAAATTTTCTTCACTGTTAGATGGGCACCAGGCTTTACAGAATCCTCTCTGGAAACAGCTCTTGTTGGTTCCACTACACACCCATCCACCTTGTGTGGTCGGGCACACATCACTGCATCCACCTCTTCAACACAAGAGTAAGTCACAAAACCAAAGCCCCTGGAATGTTTGGTTTGGGGGTCTCTCATTACCACACAATCTGTGAGTGTGCCCCATTTCTCAAAATGTTCTCTTAAACTATCATCTGTCGTTTCAAAAGTCAGACCACCAATAAAAAGCTTCCTCAACTGCTCTGGTTCCTTTGGATCATGGCCCTCCATTTTGAGACCGGACTCTCCTCTTCCAACTCATGTTCAATATGGGACCGAGAGCAAATACTTCCTTTTAAGTATAGGCATTGAACAACAGTCAAATGTTAATCTCTTATTAGAAGCAGAGACTCATTGAGAGTGATGACACACATTATTCCTTTCCTTGTTCTTATTCAGTAGTATCTCTCACTATCATGACCCAAAGATGAATGAACATCAGTCATTTGTCTAGAAAATGTAAAATTTGAAGACTGGCCTAATCATTCAAATGAATTACAAAACCACGATACAAGCATATAGAATATGTAAGTGCAAGTTGAAAGATTTGCATTGGACTGAGAGTGTAGCTCAGTGGTAGAGTACTTGCCTAGCATTCTTGTGACCTGAGTTTAATCCCCTATACTGGAGAGAGAGAGAGAGAGAGAGAGAGAGAGAGAGAGAGAGAGAGAGAGAGAGAGAAAGAATTTCTAATTCTCCTTGTTTTGTCTTTCTCTGCTATCTTTGGTCAAGATTCTGAATTGCTCTGTGTAAAATAACAAGAATACTACACATTCTTTTCTTACATCATTTAAAGAAAAACAAATATTTAAAGTTGATATCTCAAGATGCACTTTTCCTTAGGTAGTAACTAAGATATTACAATTCTTCAAAATGCCCAAAATGACAAAATGAAGTCCTTCTGGTACCCTTTTGTACTTCCCCTTCTTTTTCTGCTCAAGAACAGAGCCACAATTTAATATTATTAAGAAAAACCCACTCTCAGAAATACTAAGTCACATAGTCCTATAAAAAAAGACCCTCCACACACGGATGAAGTAACCATGTACCATTCAGAAGTGGAAGTTCTGAATATCAAGATCTGCCTAGAAGGTTAGCATTTCCACCTGTGTTCATTGCATCCATCATCTCCCTCCAATTCATAGGGCCTCCTTTCTCATTAGTGTAGCTGTTCCCTGGAACAAGCCCAGCCTAGGGACTGACTGCATGAAGCAACTGCACTGACAACATGAAGCAACTCAGGCAGGACTCCAGGAAGTCTTGCCACAATATGATGAAACTTGTTTGAGATTTTTCCATGTCAAGTTCATGTCTTCACAAAACTGTGGGAATATAAAACCAAAAGCTACTCTCTTTTGCCTTACAGGGGCTTTGTAGTTGATCATTGATGAGGCCTGTTATCAGTGCGTTGGAGCCATTTGTCAGCACACACACCAATGGGAGATAAGAGGGCATGGAGCAAAGGGTGAGGGACTAGTCATTTTCAGTGAAGTATACTGTTTTTGAGAAAAGACTGTTAAGCTCAATCATGCTCTTCATGGGACAGTTAGATCAAATATGTTTGTTTTAAATTAATTAGTTTCTAAACACATTTTCATCACTATCTCCCACATCAGATAGATAGAACCAGTCCTCACCAAAATTATTAATAAGATTCTTTGGGATATCCAATCTCTTCTTTTGGACAATATCCAAGGAGAAACAGCCCTCCCCCAGTACTGGATATTGAGCCCTGAGCCTCACACATACCAGGAAAGCATTCTACTACTGAGATACGTCCCTCTGCTCTTTTTATTTTGAGACTGAGTCTTGCTAAGTTGCCCAGGTAGTCTTGGATTTATCATTCTCCTTCCTCAACCTCCCAAGTAGCTGGTATAACAAACATAAGCTACCATGCCCTTCTCACGGGTTCCATTTAAAATTTTGTTGTAATTTTGCAAGTTAAGAAAGTAAACTGTCTCAAAGAGAGAGCCTGCGTTGTTTTCCTTTTGCAAATGAAGTACCCGAGCTTTAGTTGGTATATTCAGTAATTTCTATTTTGGGTGCTCAGAGGCTCATTTTTACTTATTGGATTGATGTTATTTTTCAAAAATTGAGATTCTTGAATTAGTGGGCTGTTGTAGCTAATGAGCACATTTGTCATCACCCATATGGTTATTTAGTCATCTCTGTAGGTCTATTATGTCTGTCATGAAGTATAAACATGCAGAGAGAAAAGGCTCTGCCTGAACTAATTCACACAGGCCCTCCTCAGCATGGGCCCTACAGTAAGTACACTCTTAATGCCAAGTAAAAACAATCAAAGAGGTTGGGGAGGGGGGAAGCAACTCGAGTTTATAATGAAAAATAAAATCCATATCTTCCCATTTGGCACAGAGTCCCATGAGGCCAAAAACAGTGACTCGTTTGCCTTTGTAACTTCGACATTGAAGATAGTGCCTGAAATGTTACATATTCATTGCCTTAATCGTTACTTGTTGACCATGGGTTAGACAAATGAGGCCTTTTTAGCCAATCCTTAAAACAGCGCAGCATGGAGCGGTGCCTGGAACACTATGCTCTGCAAATCCAGTCTCCTTGTCTGCAAATTGAGTGGACTAATACTTACCCCGTAGGTAATGGTAAGCAGTGACCCCCAACAAGTGACCACACAAAGCAGCCCATGGAAGGTGCACGGGGCTGTTGCTGAGATAGAATCCCACGTAATTTTAAAAAGTCCATAGGCAAGGAAAAAGCATGGGTTCCCCCATTCACAGAGTGTATTTAGATCAGTACAGCCTGCTAAAGGAGGAGGAGGTAAGCTTTCCTTCCATCTGGAGATGATCTATAGATAGTCTCCATCCCCTAGATATGTAGAATGCATTAATAACAGCAAAGGATTTTGACAAGAGCATCCTGAAACAGTCTAGAGTCTTCACTCTGTATAATTGCCCCCTCATCCTGTACTCCTGAGCTATGAGGTATCCAGCTATCCCTGGGTACTAAGGAGCACAGATGAAATGTAGCACTGTGGATACCCTTGGGCCAGCATCGCCAATCCTGCACAGTTGAGAGACCACTTGAGTGAATCCACACAACCAGTTCCATATTTCAAGGGCCTGAATATCCATTTTTGGATATTCTAAATCTCCTCTCTTCCTCTTTTTATTTTCTCTTTAATTTTTATTTTAACCAATTCATTTGAACCTGCATCAGGGAAATAGCAAAATGAGATATAGGAAATAAATTATGTCAATCAAAGTTATTCACTAGCTATAGAAATAAGTTTATTAAGGGCAGAAAAGGGTGACATCAAAACCATGGTTTTTAAATCACCTCTGTGCCCTGTTAACAATGGTGAAATGAGAGTGAGTGGGTCTATTATTCTTAGATTCCAAAACATAAAGAGTGTACTTTTACCTAAATTAATAATGTGATAAATGTAGTGTTCCTCTCTCTTTAATAAAGGAATCTGAGACCAAGGTTAGTGAAATAAATGTCTTGACCGAACCAACAGCAACAAAAATAGACAAATAAAACCAACTTCCTACATCATCCTCCTGTGACAAAAGGTTGTAGTGCTGGAGCTGGTGATGAGTTTTATTAAATTTTCCAGGCTGACACACCAGGTCAGCTCACTTATCACAACAAGAGAGCACTGTGTCCTTGACTTCAGGTTTTATTTTGGATTGTTTTGGAAGGATAAACACATCTACCGCTCTAAAGGATGCCATGTGCTATTGGAGACAGGCACTGTCTTACCACCTAAGTAACATACAGAACAGCCCACAGCCCATACTGGCATTTACATGTAGGTTTCATTTGAGGGCAATAAACTGATTTCTTATGTTCAACACTGTGACACCATTCCACCACTCAATATGGCTCTTGCTGGATTCCAGGAATTGTCCCCCGTGTGGTGTCTCAAGAGCAACAGAAAACTAGCCTTGTTTTGTATCACATTTTTGCTTTTAATTTTAATGATAAGAAAACAAAATTATGGATGACAAGTGACTGTCCTTAAAAATTCACCTCATTTCTTCCCCAGCCCAAAGCTGTTAGTACCAACTGTAGCTTTTGGAGAGAAGAAATCTGAAACAACAGGATGGACAAAGAAGAGAGAGTATTTTTGTCATTGCAATAAAGTGGAGCAATGTGGCTGGTACTGAAACAGTGTCTGCTCTGCCTGGCATTGCTAATTTTCCATAGTCATTCTCAAGTTCAAAATAAAAAAATGCAGCTGGGCAGGTGGTGCATGCTATTATTACAGTATTTGAGAGCCTAAGACAGGAGGATTGCAGATTTGAGGCCAGCCTCAGCAACTTGCTGAGCTCTTCAGCAACTTACCAAGACTTTGTTTCAAAATAAAATATTTTAAAAAGAGGATAGGGGGATATCTCAGAGGCAGAATGCCCCTAGGCTCAATTCTCAGTATCACCCCCAAATAATTAATTAAGTAAAATAAATAAATAAAAAATGCTCAGGGTTGACCTCCTTCATAGGCAAAATGCATGACTGATTAACAGTGTTGTTTGAGGAATACTTGAAGTCTCTCTGCCTCTGCAGATATTCACCCTGTCTGTTACTATAGCCCTTAGATTCCACTTAAGGCCTTCTTCTTGGGGTTAAGACATATGGCTTGTTAGCAAAGCGACACTCCTGAAGCCTGTAAGCATTAGGTCACACCCAAAGTTTCTATACATCCTAGAAACAGTGCACTCTCAACACTGAGTCCCATTGGGGTTTCTCCTTACTCTCTGGAGACATCTAGACCAGTGCTTCTCCAACTTTGATGTACACATGAATCTCCTGAGGACCTTACTGAAATGCAGGTTTTGATTCAGTAGGTCAAGGGTTGGGCCCAAGACTTCTGTATTCCTGATGAATTTCTTGATGCAGATGCCACTGTTCCACATGTAGAGTTGCAGGCTCACAGACTCTTCCCATAATCTCCTAGATTTGGAGCTAAGACCAGAGTGTCAGTAATTTTTACTGTAAGGTTTGGTGGGCCACCGGGCCTTTGTTGTGACCACTCAACTCTGACATCCTATCAAGAAAGTATCCATAGGCAGTATGTAAATGAATAGACACAGCTGTGTGCTGTTAAATCTTCATTTACAAAAATAGGCAACTGGCCAGATTTGGTCCACAGGTCAGCATGCTAACCCCTGTGCAACCTATGTCCAATACAGGCAGAGTATATCCAGAACCCAATTCAGGAAGCAAACTCTAGGTTTTAATATTCTTGTGGAAAATTTGGAATCCTCTCTGAAGCTTAATCTGGTACCCTAAACAGATAGGATAAAAGAGGTAGGGGTGCAAGAGGAGCAACAACTTATTCCAATTCACAATTTTACATATTACTTACCTTGTGCTCATCTTAGGTTTTCCCTAGAAATGGAACAGGAACAAGGCAATTTTGTGTGTGTGTGTGTGTGTGTGTGTGTGTGTGTGTGTGTAATACTGGCATTGAACCCAGGGATATTCTACCTGTGCTACACCTACAAACCCTTTTTATTTTTTTTATTTTTTATTTTTTATTTATTTCTTGCAGTACTAGGGATTGAACTCAGGGGCATTCTACCTCCGTGCTACACCCCCAGCCCTATTTTTTATTCTTTATTTTGAAACTGGGTCTCACTAAATTGCGGAATTCCTCACTAGATAGCTGAGGCTGGCCGCGAACCTGGATCCTCCGGTCTCAGCCTCCCGAATGCTGGGATTACAAGCATGCGCCACCATGCCCGGCTTGCTCTTTTTATTTTATTGTTTTTAAACAGGATCTTACTAAGTTGCAGTGGCCAAGAACCTGAGACTTTCCTGTCTTAGCCTCTCAAGTACTGGGATTACAAGCCTGCAACACCAGGCACTACAGGAACAAGGCAAATTTATATTCTGAAAGCTCAAGTTAATCCACCAGACATTTGTGATGCAGAGGAAATCATACTAAAAATTTTTCAGCAACCAGAAGGAGAAAAGATATCACTTAAAGGCACTGCAAGGTGTATTGTATAAGTAAGACGGGTGCCCCCCCCTTCTTCTAATTGTTAAGCTCCCTGTACCTACTCACTCCACTCCTGAGAGCCTACTAGGCATTCTCTTGTGTCCAATTTTATCCTTTACTCATCAAGTACTTACTGGGAATCTATATTGTAAATGGGATGGGAGACATACCTGGGGAAAACATGAACAATCCACAACGCATACCCTCAGAGCTTATGGTATAGTGGTGGAAAGAACCATGAGGTAGAAATAATGGTCTTCTGAGTGATGATAGAGCTAAGAGATAATGGAACTAAACTGTGACCTGAATAGAGGGTAGTGGTCTCATTCAACATTCTCACTACTATAATTCAAAGCAATTGACCACACAACTTAGAAGAAGAAAGATTGATTTACTCACAGATTTTTGGAGATTTCAGAGTCTCAGTCCATGTCAGGCTAGGTTACATCTGTGTAGCTCAGAGCAAGGTGACCCACAGCAGAGAGAGGGAGAGAGCAAGGGCTCTGCTCTCACATCATGGAGGCTGGAAGCCAGAGAACCAGCAAACAAAGGGATTTGAAGACAAAAGCACAATCACTAAGGTCACACCCACAGGGACCCACCTTCTTCAGCCACATCCTATAGGCCTAGGTTATGGCCCAGTAAAACCATTATAATGGATTTACACGGTGATGAGACTACAACTCTCGTGACTAAGTACATCAACTCTGACTATTGATACATAAGCTCTTCAGGGGACATTCTATATCTACCATTACAGTAGCCAATGGCCAGGGTGGAAAGAAAATGAAAAGAGACCCAGGAAGAGAGAAGAATATAGGCAATGATAGTCTAGAAGAAAAAAGAGTGTTAGAAAAACGCAAAGGTGTTCAGTAACATGGGATCAGAGTGTAAGTATGGAACGGTAAGAGAGAAGCTAAAAAAAGTATGCAAAACCCAGATAATGGAAAGTCTTATACACAGTGTAACCATACAGTCCATCAACCAAACCAGAGCAACATCAAAAGTGAAAGGAAGGACTGTTAATTGCGCTTAAATAGCATAAACAGATTATTCCAGGTAAGTGAGACATAGAGTCAGCATACTTACAGTCTAGATGAAGGAGAGGGTCTTTATACAAAGGGCCATGAGAAGCTGTTAAATATTCAGGGCGAGTGGTGAAGGCAGGAAGATCATTAGGCAGTGATTACAATATCCAAGTGGGAGTTTCTGGTGTCCTCAAACAGGGTAGTGATGACAGAGATGAAAGAAGTGAATAAAGGAGAGAGCTATTTGGAACTTGGAACCAAAAGACTTGGTTATTTTTTTTATTTTTTTTATTTTTTTATTTTTTTGTGGTACTGGAGATTGAACCCAGGGGCATTCTACCTCTGAGCTACATCCCCAGCCTTATTTTTTATTCTTTATTTTGAAACAGGGTCTTACTAAGTTGCGGAGGGCCTCACTAAGTAGCTGAAGCTGGACGCGAACCCAGATCCTCTGGTCTCAGCTTCCCAAGTACTCGGAGTATAAGCGTGCTCCACCAGGTCCAGCTTAGACTTGGTTATTGATTAGGTCGGCTGATGTGGGGAGACAGCAAGGAGAAAGGATGGGAGAAAGGATGGGAGTCAAGGATGAATCCTGGACATCTTTCCTGCGCAAATGGATTCACAGTGGTACCATACAACAATGTTGGGAAGCACAAGAGTTGTTGTGGATGTGGGAGAATAATCACCAGGATAGTTTGTACATGTTAAGTTTGAGAGATTATGGGATCTCCAGGTGTAAATAACTGTAGGCAATTAGCTATATATCTGAATCTGAGGTGCATGAGAAAAGGTCAGACTGGATATAAGATTGGGAGTCATCACCTTATAGATGGAAATTGATATCATTATTGCCCATGGAGAAAGTGCAACATGAAAAGAGAAAACATCCAAAAACAGCAGATATGAATTTCACAACTCCCAGAGTACTGTATACGAAAATGTTAATTTTTAAGCCAGGCATGGTGGTGCACACTTGTAATCCCAGTATTTGGGAGGCTAAGACTGGAGGATCCGGGTTCGAGGCAAGACTCAGCTACCTAGTGAGGCACTCCGCAACTTAGTGAGACCCTGTTTCAAAGTAAAGAATAAAAAATAGGGCTGGGGTATAGCTCAGAGGTAGACTGCCCCTGAGTTTAATCCTCAGTACCAGAAAAAAAAAAGTTAATTTCTTTTATTTTGGGAGACCTTGCATTACATTTCTACTGCATTCAGATAAGGGTTCTTGACTGAGTAAATTTCTTTGCTAATAGTATTTATGAAGTATATATTCTATATCAGACTTTTACCTAGGTGGATTTTTTATTTTACTTCTAATTCTGTGGTGTGTGTGTGTGTGTGTGTGTGTGTGTGTGTGTGTGTGTGTGTGTGTGTTACTGGGGATTGAACTCAGGGGCATTCCACCTCTGAGCTACACCCCCAGATTATGATCAAATTAAAACTTCTTTTACTTATAACTTCCTAACTGGGGTAGTGATCTAAAATGGATTTTTTTAGGGAAATGAGGCAAAGGGTTGATCTCTGGAACTGTCAGGACAAGATCAGGAACTTTTCCCACCTTCCACAGTCTGGACAGACTAGCCCTTCTTATTTATTCCTAAAGCAACATAAATGTTGTCATAGTTAGACATAGAATGTCCCCTGAAGAGCTCACAAATTTGTGTTAGGAGTTGGTGTAATTGAATCATGAGGGTTGTAATCTCTTCAGGGTGGTAACCTAAGCTGCTGGTGAGGTGTGACTGGGGAAGGCGGGTCCCTGGGGATGTGGCCTTAGGGACTGTGCTTGTGTCTTTGAATCCCCTCAATTGTGCTCTCTCTCTCTCTCTCCTTCTCACCTCCATGATGTGAGAAGTAGAGCCCGTGTGCTCTCCCTCTTTCCACTTTCCACCACCATGCCCTGAGATCCAAAGATGGATTCCTCACGTGGACTGAACCCTGAATCTCAAAAAAAAAAAAGTGAGTAAATAAATTTTCCATTCTCTAAATTGTGTGGTCAGTTGCTTTTGTTTATAACAGTGAGAACAAATGTGACACCATCACAGCATTTGCCACTTGTGCCTTGTTATCTTCCTCTCTGGATTAATTGCAAGGACTGTATCATGTTGACTTCCACAGCCCCATCCCAAGCACAGAGCCTGATAGGCAATATAGTACTTAAATATTTATTGAATGCGTGGAAGAAAAATAGATATTTTCCTTTCCATTGTTCCTTCTCATATGCTTTTATGAACCTTGTTCCTGTCACTTTTGAGAGAGAATGACTTTTCTGGGTCAGAACGGTCTTCAAATGCAGGGCAATGGCTAATGTTCTGTGTAGGTCATAGCCCCTGGTATCCAGATCTCTAAAACCTTCAATTGAACAGAAAAGAAAAATCAACAACTTAGCAGTACCTACTACTACTGAATAGTATGTGCTACTCTGAAAGAAATACCCCAAACAACAAAACTACTCCACTCCATCAGATCTCAAAAAGCAGAGACTCACAGGTATATTTCTGCCATTGCTGGTTTGTGACCTTGGCAAGCTGCATTAACTTTCAATTCCCCAGTTTTCTCAATTATAAAATGAAGATAAAAACTCTCTTTCAGGTTAGTTAGGATGACCAGAAGAGTTATATGGTCATCACATGATGACTAGGCCCACTGCATGCTACTGCAGACCAAGACCTGGTGCAGACCAGATGCATGACATAGTAAGTGGTAGTGCGGATTATGTTTTAAAATATGAGTCATTACACACAATGCTCATGATTTATCATTTGAGACAATAATGGCAAGTTCCTCAGTGTTGATGAAATATGACATTGGTTTTTGCCAAATCCTGACAAAGAAGAAAATAAGATAAAGAAGCACAGAAGTAAGAAGAGAAAGATAGCAAGTGGGTTCAAAGTGGATTACCAACAGGATAAAATTAATTATCATTAGTTCCTCACTGCAGATATGTAGATCCTACCAGTTTAATAGACTTGCTCAAAACAGACAAAGCAATCTAACTTAGAGATGAAGAGCTAGAGAATAGAATTTGAGATTTTCATTCTTTGTGCATGAAGAAGTTCTCACCAAGAATGGACAAAATAAGACTGTGTTTGACAAGGGAACACCTGAATGTTTGCCTTGAAAAATTCTTTGTATTGAATCATGTGCAAAAATTGACAGACTTCCCATTGACTGGGCAACAGATAACAAGAAGATTCTGGAGGCAATTAAAATAGCAATTTTCTAGGTAAGGAACACTAGAACATGAAAGAGAAACACCAGCTGTGATCTTGCTGCTAAAGGAAAGAAAGATGAGTCCAAAGTATAGCCATCTCTCTGCATTCTACATTTATGGATTCAATCATGGGTAGAAAATACTAGAAAATAAATGGTGCCTATACAGAACACATACATACTTTTTTTGTGTCTTTATCCCCTAAATAGTACAATATAACAACTGTCATAACAATTGCATTGTATTAGGTATAATACGCAATCTAGACATGATTTAAAGTATATAGAAAATATACACAGGTTATATGGAAATATTGCTCCATTTTATAGAAGGGACTTGAGCATCAAATATTTTGATATCTGTGGCGGGGTGAGGAGGTGTGTTCTGAAATCAATCCCTCGTGGATATACAGGGATGACTACACTTCAGTCCATACAATTGGTAAACTTCACTCTAAACAGTTTTTTTTTTTTTTTTTGCAGTACTGGGGATTGAATTCAGGGGCATTTTACCTCCGAGCTACACCTCCAGCCGTATTTTTTATTCTTTATTTTGAAACCAGGTCTCACTAAGTTGCGGAGTGCCTCACTAGGTAGCTGAGGCTGGCCGCGAACCCGGATCCTCCAGTCTCAGCCTCCCGAATGCTGGGATTACAAGCGTGCGCCACCACGCCCGGCTCTAAACAGTCTTTTAAACCAACAAAATAGGCTCCTTCAGTGTGCCGAGAGGGTGAGTCTTCCCACAGAAACAACCTCACTGATAGAAATATTAAGTGGCCTATATTTCAAAAATATCTCATCTCCACCAAATTTCTTAGTGTCCTAAGACATACATTTGTTCAACTTTGTAAAGATTTGATTTAAAAAAAAACAGTCAGAGCCAGGGCTGGTGGCACACGCTTATAATCTCAGTACTTGGGAGGCTGAGACAGTAGGACCACAGGTTAGTGGCCAGCCTCAGCAAACCTTACTGAGGCCCTTTACAACTTAGTGAAACTCTTTTTCCAAATTTAAAAAAAAGTAAAATAGGGCTGAGGAAGTATCTCAGAGATAAAATGCTGTTGAGTTCAATCCCCATTACTACAAAAGAAGATAGTCAGAATAAAGCAGAGAAGGTGCTTAAACATATATTGACTGTTAATATATTTATTAACAAATAAAATTACTAAAAAATTGAATGTATGAATGAGAAATTAAAATGTTTTGTGGCTAGAGTAAAAATAAGAAAGTAAGACAGAATATTAATTGTCCCAAGATGATCCATTACTCTTCTTCCTATACACACAGCTAAATAATGTTTTCCCAGTCCCCTTAGTCACAGTTAGATGGGGCCATGTGACTAAGTTTGGTGCAACTTCTATAATATGTGGTACTTCAAGTTTTTAAACTTAAAGACTTGGCTTTTGACTTTTCCTTTTCCCAAGAGCTGGAACTTTGACATGACAGTGACTCTGTTTCAACCATACAGGTAAGTGCCATGACCTAAGGCTGGCAGAGCTATAATCAGAAGAAACATGGCTCCCTTGAACGTCCCCATGGGGCAGAGCTGCTGAGCCAACTTAGATCAACTGAACTACTATATGAAAGGGAGATGAGCTCATATTTTATTTAATCCACTGTACTCTAAGAATCTTTGTTGTATGAGCTGGGAATTTGTAACTAATACAATGAGCAGAAGCACCAAAGAACTCATGGAAAGAACTGAGGAGCACTGATCACAGCCTTGGCCTTCTCTACAAGTAAGCAAGGAAAATCACAAACCAACTTATTACAGTCCTTGCTTTCAAGTATTTTAAAGCTTTGTTGGGAGATAGAATGGAGGATGACAAAATATTTTGAGGAATTTTTTAACTATCAGTAGCATTTTTGTGAGAGACTTTCTATAGGAAATTATGCTCATCAGTTTTTCATCACTATAACAAAACACTAAAGATAATCACTTTTTAAAGAGGGAAAGTTTATTTTGGCTCACAGTGTTGAGACTTCCAGGCCATGATTAGTTGGACTCGCTGGTTTGGTCCTATGGTGGTAGCACATTCTGGAAGGGACAGTGGAGGAGCAAAATCCCGGGGACAAGAAGAGAGAGAGACCAGAGTCCTATAACTCCCTTAATGGCAGGCCCCCACTGACCTAAAAACCTGCCGCTAGACCTCAACCCTTGAAGGTTCCACCACATCCCAAAAGCATTCCCCTGGGAACTAAGCCTTTGACATGGATCTTTGCAGAACATACAAGATCCAAACTATAGGAAGAATGAAATAGAAGGTTCAAGATTTTGAACTTAGACCAAACTGGGAAAGGAAGATAACCAGTTCTGGAACCAAGTAATGGGTACAGCTTTCCCAATGTTGATGAGAACTTTTTTTAAAAATGAGACTGAATTCCTTTGAATGACATCTGGTTTATAGGTTTCTTCTCACGGGACTTCGTGGTGCCTGTGTGTGTTGGAAGGAGGGTGCTGGAGATTGATCCCAGGGCTATCCTACCTCTGAGCTATACTGTCAGCCCTTTTTATTTTATGTTTTGAAATCGTGTCTTGCTAGGTTAAGAATCTCCCTAAGTTGACAAGGCTGTCTCAGAACCTGCGATCCTCCTGTCTCAGCCTCCCAAGTACTGGGATTACAGACATATGCTACCACCCCCAGCTTGTGGTGCTTTTAATACATTTGTGTGCAGGAAGAATTCCAACAGGGAAGACATAGCATGTTGTTTAAGCAGAGTTCATTCAAAACCATCTCCTCAGAAAACTGAGCTTTCTGTTCTCTTACTACACGACACAGCTTCTGTTGAGGTTTGGATTTAAGATGCTATGGCAATACCACTCAAGAGAAGAGGAGTGGAGCCTGGCTGTGAGAATCGTTGGACTGATTTCAATACAGTCAGATTTCAGAGGAGTATGCTAAGATTCCAGAGTCTCGTTCCTGACTAACGGAGAGCTATCGCTTTGTAAAATTGGGCTCTGAGAAGCAGATGCAAATGTGGAAATCCTGAGCTAAAAACCAAGAAAGCAAGCTTCTTGATATCTCAGCACTCAGTGTTGTAAAACACTTGCTAAGGATGGCCTTGCAACTTTCTGGGTTGATGGAAATGTTCTATAACCTGATCTGAGTAATGGTGGAATATGTTTAAAAAAAAATCAGCCTGTTCATTTAAGAACCATGCATATTTCTCTGTTAATTGAACCTTATTTTTTTCTGTTTTTGTGCTGGAGGATTGAACCCAAGAGGCATTCTATCTCTGTGCTACACCTCCAGTCCAATTTTATTTTTTAGTTTGAAATAGTCTCTCGCTAAGTCACTAAGGTTGACCTCTAACCTACTGTCCTCCTATCTCAGCCTCTCAAGTAGTGGGATGACAGATGTGCACCACCACATCCAGCTTCAAATTTCTTAATAAAAGGAAGAAAATGGACACATTCCTCTTGGTAGGTGTGTTAATTAGCTTCTCCAATTTTTTCCAAACTCTTCCTGCAAACCAATTTCAAAGACTTCTGAACCACATCATCAGGGAGAGTCCCAGGAGGAATCCCACTTCCCAATTCCAAGTTTCTGTGTTAGTCAGCTTTCACTCATTGTGCCAAAATGCCCAAGGTGCTCAACTTAAAAGGAAGAAGGCCTTATTTTGGATCATAGTGTCAGAGATTTCAGTTCATGGTCATTTTATCCTGTGGCTTTGAGCGAGGGGTGAGGCAGAACATGGTGTGGGGGGGAGGGGAGTTCTCATAGTGACTAAGAAGCCGAGAGAGAGAGAGAGAGAGAGAGAGAGAGAGAGAGAGAGAGAGAGAGGGAGAGAGAGAGATTGAAAGTCCCAATATCTCCCAATGACCTAACTTCCTTCTGCTAGGCCCCAGTTCCTAGAAGTCTCACTGACTCCCCAAAGTACCACAGCCTGACAGTCAAGCTTTTAGCATATAGGCCTTTGGGGGGACTTGTAAGATCCAAACTGTAACAGTGGGTAAAGGAAGCATTTTAGTAGATCTATGTTGACAAAATAAGTAACCCTTGAAGTCTGTCCTCCTTTATTTTGGTCTCAGGCTTGAGTAATTAGGATACATAAAGTTATAAGGGTGTGGGGATCTGTTACAGCAGATAAAATAAATTCTGAATAGATATATTAACACAGTTTGTTCTTGGTGTTCAAAATAATAATAATGGGCTGGGAGTGTGACGGTAGAGTGCCTGCTTAGCATCTGTGAGGCACCTGGGTTCAATCCCCAGCAAAAGAAGGAAGAAGACGAGGAGAAGAAGGAGGAGAAGGAAGAGGACGAGAGGTGACTCATACTGAGTGCTTGCTATGTGCCTAGGAATATAGAGTTTAACATATGTTAATTCATTTCATCTTATAGTAACCCTGGGAGATATATACTGCTGGCATTCCAAATTACAGATCAAGAAATTAAGTCAGTAAATTATCCAGGCTTATATTATATCTAAGAAGACTGGCTCCAAAAATCTACTTTTTACTAGTACACTATACAGCCTCTCAATAAAAATGGGTATTTCTTTTGGAATCCAAATTTACAGACAAACTATAATATTATCTTTTGTGTGGTGGAGGGGAGTGGTACTGGGTATGGAACCCAGGGGTATTCTACCTCCAAGCTACACCCCCAACCCTTTTCATTTTTTATTTTGAAGTAGAGTCTTGCTTAGTTACTGAGAGTCTTGCTACATTGCTGAGGCTGGCCTCGGACCTGCAATCTTCCTGTCTCAGCCTCCCAAGTACTAGGATTACAGGCCTGTGCCACTACATCCAGCTTAATATTATCATTTTTTTGAGAAACATAGGATTGCCACCAACTCTTCATCATTTTGCCTCTGGATTGCTTCAGAATATTTTGAATGGATCCCAGTCTTGCATTCCTCTAAATTGCATATCATTCTCCACACTACTGTTATTTTTGTTTCACTTGTTCCTATCTCCCAATCAGTCAGTTGTAATCTTCTTGAGAATGAGGAAGACTATGTCTTCTGTCTTTCTCTCCACAAGGACCAGTAGAATACTTGGCATTTTCTAAATAGGTGATAAATATTTGGCAAATAAGTTAAAGTCCACAGGTGAATTAGGGGAAGTTATGGGGTCAACTACATTTGACAATTCTTTCTAGAATATCACCTCTTCTGTGAGGCATTGCCCAAATCCTAAAACAGGATGAACAAATCTTTCCTTCCTCTCTGTAGTTGTGGGTGATGGAAGCATTTATTACACTGAGTTTTGGGGAGAATGATTCTTACATTTCCAACTCCCAGTCTAGCACAGCTGGCATGTAGCAAGTCCTTGATAAATATTTAATTACTGAAAGAAGGAAAACACTTTTGGAGGTGCTTGGAAACTTTGTGTTATTTCATCTATAAAGGAGCATCCTTAAAGTGATTTAGTGGTAACTTAAATTGACAAATGCAAAAAAGTGGCTGATTGCTCATTAACAGTCTGCTGTCTTGATCGTGATCATGGCTTTATTTGGTTATTAAGCACAACTTCTTTAAAAAAAAAACCTCACAAAGTGATTTTCATTGAAATAATCCTTTCAGTGTGTTTCTCTATTAGTTGACTCCCCCCCCCCCCGTGATCTTGAGGAATCTAAAATGTATGCTTATTTCAATTCCTGCAATGCTTGACAGAGTAAAGCCTTTTATAATTCTGATTTCCTGGTTCCAGGCAGCAATTTAGAAGTCCTGTTTAGGTGTGTGTTCTGGGTATTTTCTTAGACTATTCTACTAAATGTCCTTGGGCGAAGTCCTGGACATTTGCTATCTCAAGTCCCTGGCTGACCTTTTGAACTGATTGCATTCCTATTCCCTGTGGTGTCTGAATCTTCTCAACACATTGCTCAAGGCAGTCACTACTAAGCAATTGGATGAGCCTACCCAGTATTTCTGATGCCCAAAATGTATCTTCCCACACCACCAAGCAATCTTCTAACATGTTTTCCCAGTCATTGCCTCTCCCTTTCTACATTTTTTCCTATCTGTCTGAATCACCTAAAAATCCTGAACATGTAAAGTTGCTACAGTATCAAGGTTTTTCCTCATTCTAGGACCTTGGAGTTTTCAGTGCCTTTCTCAAGGCCTTGGTCTTCTGGCTAAACTTTGAACCACTTGCATTCCTCTTTCTATGAGTATTATTTTCTTTCTGACATGGAATTCAGAAGACTGGTCTCTTACACTCAGGTTACAAGGTCTTGCAATTAGATTCCAGAGAGTAAAAGTTTCTATATTTCTGAATCTCTAGGAAGTAGGAATGGGGTGTGAATACTCATAAATGTGTTGAAAAATATAAACAAAAGAAAAAAAGAACAAATCCTGAAGAATCCAAAATGAATTCTGGAGTCCTGAGGAACATATATGGTCTGAACTCCTTTCATTAGCACATTTTTGTTTGTTTGTTTGTTTTTTGCGGTACTGGGGATTGAACTCAGGGGCATTCTACCTCTGAGCTACACCCCTAGCCCTATGTTTTATTCTTTATTTTGAAATAGGATCTCACTAAGTTGCGGAGTGCCTCACTAAGTAGCTGAGGCTGGCCACGTACCTGGATCCTCCGGTCTCAGCTTCCCAAATGCTGGGATTACAAGCATGCGCCACCACACCCGGCTTCATTAGCCCATTTTTGAGTGCCACATTTGTAAATGGCAATGATTGGAACTGGATCCTCAAGTAATAACACATTCTCATGAGTAGAATGCCCCTGGGTTCAACCCCTGGCACCAAACACACACACATACACACACACACACACACACACACACACACACACACACACTCACAGTATTCTAACTTGCTACATCTAAAGTGTTCCCCTCAGTTCCTACTGTTCAAGACCTAAGAATAAGTGAAGAAGTAAAAGCAAGAACCACTTTAGTTAATCCCTCCTCCTGTTTGGTGACCCCCTCTGCTTTATGGATAAAGATTCTTACCTTTCCTATGTTATTTTTAAAGCCATTAACATCCTTACTAATAACACAGCATATACCCTCCTACTTTAGACTTTTATCCCTATATAATGTCTTTTTCTTTGGCTAAATTGTAAGACCTTTAAGGAAAAGGAGTGCTTCTTGCTTGTTTGGGCACTCCAATACTCAGAGTTGAAGATTTTACTGTCTCAGGAATGTTTTCTTGCGATTTTTAGAATTGTCACGTGAAGTATTGATTTTCCACAGCAGATTGCTGCAGTGATTCATTGTGATTCTGGAGTTTCATTAGAGCCAGCCACTGCAGAGCAATTACTAAAACAGATTCTATGTGAAAAATAGTTTGTTGCTATCGAACGTGGGCTCAAGCCTACAATTCTGTAGACTCAGCTTCTTCCAACTTAGAGCACTCCCTAGTTAACTATTTTGGGCAACTGTTCATTTATTTACTTCTGTGCCACAAAGCTAGGATAACTTCGGGGAATGGAGCATTCTGTTGAATGGCTTATGGCTAACCTGAAGTTCCTTCATGGTCCATTCTCATCAATAAACTATTTTCTAAAATGTCTAAGGTTCTACCTTACTAAGTAAAACAGAACATTAGTTAATGTTGATTTGATGCAATCTGTTTTAGTGTCTTAAGATGATCTTTGGAATATTGAGTCCCTTTGTCATTTTGACATATAAAGTGTAGAATGGTCCCACATTTCTTGAGCCCCCTCAAATACATACTACGACATTTTTTAAACTAAATTCCTGATAGAGCTGTTACCTTTGAATTTGTTTCTCTCACCCAGAAGCTGAGTTCAGTAGGGAAAAAAAAAAAAGTTGAATCAGCTTAAGGATTTATAGTTCTATTACACTGTATTGGGATGGAGTTAAAATTCATGAATGAAGTTTTCTTTCATATGCTGTACTAACTCTACAGTGTTTTATAACCCCTCACTAAGCCAGAGTTGACATGTTAAGAGACACAAATTCTATTATGGTACACACGCATTGAGGGACCTGAATTTTTT
The DNA here is from genome assembly GCA_004027655.1 of Graphiurus murinus. NCBI lineage: Eukaryota > Metazoa > Chordata > Mammalia > Rodentia > Gliridae > Graphiurus > Graphiurus murinus. Next base: position 31,752 of record PVLC010016283.1, read on the forward strand.
AAGGCAAAAGGAGCAGTGGAATTGCCAGGAGACTTAATTTGGTCATTATCTATATTTGTTAGACTGGAAGGAAAAGCAGATCTCCAAGTGTATGTTTATATTCCATGAAAAGAGAAATTTGGAAAAAGATACCACAAAAAGAACAGAAGAGATCCCAGCCACAAATTTTTGGAAGCTGGAAAACAGATGGGTAACTTAGCCGACCCAAGAAGCGAAATCCTAAACTGGCAGGGATGAGAGCTGAGAAACAACTCCTTTTACACCGTAGAACCCCAAAGCCTCAGGAATTGCTGGCACTCGCTACCTCTAGAAGCATGAAGGTGGGGTTAACTAAGGGTGGCTGGTTGCATGGCTACTTAGGAAATACTTAGCCTCAGAGATTCACTCACTCTCTTGGCAGAAGACTGGAATTTACTCTCTGGAAAAGGTAAAATGGGTGATCTCTGGCTGACTGGGGAACCCCAGACACAATGGACAGAGAATGCTGTTACCCCCAAATAAGAGGATGTATAAAAATATGCATATTAAATGTGATATCACCTCCCCCACACCCAACTTTTGTCCCACTTGGATTCTTTAACATGGGCAGCCTGGCATATACTCTCTAGGTCAAAGAGTGTAAGAATTTCCTCTAAGGAATAGGATGAGCCAAAAAGAAAAGTCTTCAAGAAAAGGATGTCGGAAGATCTTTAATTAAATGGTTCTCCCATGCATAGAGAACTTCCAATTAGCTTTTTCAAGGCCCATTCTAACATATAATCAGCAAACATCTGGTGGACAACTCTAAGATGAAGACAGAAGTCAAAGCTAATGAGACAAGGATAAAATGTAGGAAAAACAAATAATTTGTTTTCATAAAAAAGGAAATCTAGAAAACAACACATTAGCTGTCATTAATATCCAGTGAATTCAAAGACAAATATGGTACAAGAACAGGAGTGTGTGTATGTACATATGTACATATATTCAGAAACAACACAAAAAAAATCCTTTGGAAATTTAAATGGTAGGAGAAATGAAACAGTCAAAAGAATCAGAAGATAGAGTTGAGAAAATCTTCCCTAAAAGTAGGGCAATACAGCATAATATGGAAATAAGAGAGAAAACATAAGAAGATTTCAGGAAAAGCCCAGATGGTCGAAAATCTGATTAACAGGTGTTCCTGAAAAAGAAAACAGTGAAAATGAGGAGAGAGAATCTTCAAAGAAATAATTCAAGAAATTTTTCCAAAACCGAACAACATAATTTTCTGGACTGAAAAGGCTTATCAAAAGCTTAGCGGGATGGAAGGAAGAGACCCACACAGTATCAGACGCCTCTTATGTTACGCCAGATCCTCCTGGTCGCTCCGCCTCTTGCTTCAGTCCCTCAGTGGCAAGCAGACCGGCCAAGCTCTGCCAAGCCTCGCAGGAGTCTGCCTCACGCCAGCACTGCATGCTCTTCTCTTCGCCCTGAGGCTCTTCTGTTGGCATTGAGGAATGAGGTGGGCCCAGCTCTATCTGATACCACATGTGAGCCCACCTTGAAGTTTAGGGCAAACTGACTGATGGGAAGTGGGACATGAAAACCTTCTTTTTCCTTTCTCCTGTCAGGTGGATAATCCACAGATGCATTCTGTCCTGGGAGATGGCTCAGTGGCGTCTGCTAGTAACTCATCTTCATATCGCCTCTACTTCTTTTCTGCTTTGCTCCCTTTGTCCCTTACTCTTGATATTTTTAATTTTTTTTTTTTTTGCATTTATACTCCTAATAAAGTAACAACAATAGCAAACAAAACAAAACAAAAAACCTTTGCCTCAATTGTACTTTCTGTGATGTAACCTTTCTGGCACCTTGTATGGCAAAATATGCCACCATGAAATTGTATAATACTAGGGATAAAGAAAAAAACCCTAAAAGTTTGTGGAAAGAAAACAAATGAGTGACATACAGAAGGTCAAATATCACAATAGTAATACTGGAGTGCTAAAAGAAAATGAAGCAAAGTCTCTGAAATTCTGAAGAAAAAAACATCCAATCTTTATAACCAGAAGCAGAAAAGGTATTTGTTAAAATTGAACACTTATTTATGAAAAAAAAAAGAACCTTAGCAAACAAAGAGAGAAATTTTTCTTAATCAAAGAAAAAGCATTTATAAAAATATAAGCAGGCAAACTGTTCATCAAGTATAAAATAAGGGCCTATAATCTCACGAAAAGCAAGTAACAACAACAACAAATGACTTCTTACTTATCCTTTCTCAGGTAATTATCAGAGGATTCATGCCACATAAAATGAGGTGGTAAATGGAGAAGAAAGAAAATATGGGATATAGGACAAAGGAAATCTAACCCAAGAGCCAGGAAAAGGTAATCCCCAGAATGATCATAAATGGAGCTGCCATGAAGAATGCTGTCCTCAGGGTTTAGATAAAAAGACCAGATCAGACAGGTCAAAAGTCTCCAGGCTCTAGGAACTTCTTCAGTGAGATGACAGAGGTAGATCATCTTGAGAATACAAACATTAAAGGGAGAAATAAACAACTAGAGGTGATTTTGGATATAAGATGTTCCAGACCTATAAAATTAGTAAATAAAAAAATCAAGATAGTTATCAACTCCAGGAAAACTTAAAAAATGCATACAATAAATAAAAATAACCATAGTATACTATGAGGCCAAGCTATAAAAACATTCATATACTATAATGAAAAGACAGTATTTATCTAACCAAAAATAACTTTTAAATAATCTTGGGAAGATGAGGGAGATGGGGAAGGTATATGGGTTAGAAAAGTTCGAAGAAGGTGATAAGGAGCCAGTTCTCTACATTACCTGGTGAAAAGTCAATGTCTAAAGGTTAAATACACAAAAAACTGCAATGTAAGCAAAGTAGAGGTAAACATGAAAACAATCAGCTGAAAGATGTGAAAGCAGCTGCCTTTGGGTGTAAGGGGAGGCTGTCATAGTGCTGTGTTACCTTGTCTTGTTATAACAAAATAGTAAATCTATTTGACTCTTTAAATTATGCATATATATATATATATATATATATATATATATATATATATATATATAACCTCACATTAAAAAATTAAATTAGGACTTCTGCTTCTGGTCATTAGAAAGAAACAAAGTTTGGACTTACTGTCAGGACATAATCAACTAGGAAACCGAACAAAATATATGACACAATAATTTTGCAAGCACGGAACAGCCAGGCATGGAGGCACATGCTTGTAATCCCAGTACTTGGGAGGCTGAGACAGGAGGATTGCGGGTTCCTGGCTATCCTCAGCTACTTAGTGAATCACTCCACAACTTAGTGAGACCCTGTTTTAAAATAAAGAATAAAAATAGGGCTGGGGGTATAGCTTGGAAATAGAATGCCTCTGGATTCAATCCCTGGTGCAGCAAAAATAAATAAATAAATAAGTAAATAAATAAATAATACAAAATTTAACAGAACAATAGGCAGCAATGAACCATGATTTCCAAGTTTAATGATGAGTTACATGTAAGGGAAACCACAGCACATCATAATCAAATTGTAAAAAACTAGTGATAAAGAGAAAAGTATTAAGCAAGACAGAGAGGAAATGGTGATTATATAAATGGAATAAAGAATGTCAGCAACTATAGCCAGGCATAGTGGCACATGCTTGTAATCCCAGTACTTGGGAGACTGAGAAAGGAGGATCGAAGGCTCATGCTGGCTTCAGCAATTTAGTGAGGCCCTCCTCAACTTAGTGAGACCCTGTTTCAAAATAAAAGAATAAAATAGGGCTAGGAGTATAGCTCAAAGGTAGAATGCCCTGGGTTCCATCCCCAGCACCACACACACACACACACACACACACACACACACACACACACACACACACACAGAATGGCAGCAACTTTCTTATTAAAGACTATGAAAGTTAGAAGACTACTGTCCAATATAGTAGCCACTGTCTACAGGTGACCACAGACATTTTAATTTCAGTTCCACAAAATTAATAAAAACTCTATTTCCTCAGTCACATTAGATATATTTCAAGAGGCTCAAGAGTCACATGAGGTGAGTGATCACCTGACTGGTCAGTACACC
>PVLC010016284.1:0-35719 GCA_004027655.1 Graphiurus murinus
TCCCCAGTACCAGAAAGCAAAGTAAAACAAAACAAAACAGAAGAAGACAACTCAAAGAGTCGCTAAAGGTTATAGACAAAACTAGCATATTTATTTTATAGGAGAGTAGCAACATTTATTTGGGTAATCATAAAAGGAGTAGAAATGCTACTGAGAGTTGGGCAATAATGTAGGGCATGCATTTAGATGAAGTATATGAATAAAGCTTTTCTAATACACCCTTATACAAAAGTATGTAAAGTTATGGGAAAGAGATAGTATTCAACTATCTTTTCATCTATGGAACCCTCTGTAGTTCAAAAATCAGAGCATGTAATACAGTCCTGCCTTGATTTTGGTCATTCCAGCCTGTTCTTCAGACTAATCCTTCACAACAGTATTCACCAAGACATTCAACCTGCATTCTCAGCTGCATACAGTCCTTAGGCCAATCTCTATTGAAACACATCACACACATTAAATACAAGTCCACTAGTAGCCCCAAGGCCATTGTTGATGTAACTAGTTGGAACCCCAGGCATCTTGCCCCTCACCATCCCTGAGCCCTTACCATCCCATTCTGCATTTCCTCATTACATGACTTGACTTCCACTTAATTTCTGTTTACCACTAAAGACTCTAATTTGAACATGATTCCGAGCTTAAGCACTAATCCACTTGGCACCTTGACAATTCTTAAAACTGCATCTTTGAGAGAAATAGTCTCAGAATTTTATATAGAGAGTCTGCCAGCCAATGTCCTGCTTAAATATGCTAAACCACACAGAATAAATAGTACAGCTTTCTAGTTCTATATTTCGCCTTGCTCCATTGGCCTTCTGCTGAGGTCAGGGGTGTTTTGTTACTAAATCTAAGCAAGATGTGTCACTCTGTTAGTTTGCTTTATTAGAAGGCCACAGAAAAATAGCATATTTGTCTGAAAGCTAGGGTATCATAATAGACAATTGCTAATATCTTTGTAAATTATAAAACTTTATTATTTTGTAATTTTCAGTTTGGCTGAGAAGGAAGAACTTACTACAGAATTGATAGATGTCTCTGTAAATATGTCATCTAGCCATATAAATGTACTCTAATCTAAGGAAGAAGACTTCTAAAATTTCAGAAAAATAGCAAGAAAATGTTCTTTAGATGGAAAAAAATTACAAAGGATAGCACACTCTAAAACTAAGTCATGACTACAGTATATAATTTTAAATGATCATGAGAGAAATAAAAAGTTATCTACATTATCATATCTGGGTAGGGAAGTGTTTAATAAAGTGATGTTTATAAAGCATAAGAATAATCAATACAGTTTTATTTGTAAGAACAAAAAATTAGAAGAGCTTAAATTTACTAAAACAGATATTAATGGGTAAAACCTATTGAATAAAATAAGTATTTCAAGAATATTAAAAAAATACTGTGTTAAAATGTTATATGCCATGGGGAAAAAAGTTTTACAAGGGAAATATCCAGAACAGATATATGAATATGGTCCTGACTTCAAAAGAAATATATGCATAAAAATGACGCATACTAAACTATGAATAATTACTTCTTTTTTGTGTTTTGCTGGGGATTGAAACCAGGGGTGCTCTACCACTGAATCATATCCCTACCCCCTTTTATTTTTTTTAATTTTGAGACAGGATCTCATTACGTTACTGAAGTTGGCCTCAAACCTGGGATCTTGTCTCAGTCTCCCAAGTACTGGGATTATGTCCCCAGTCTGAGCAATTATTAACTCTAGGTAGTAAAATTTATACTTGATTTTTTAAAATTTTCTTTCTATGATACTCTCTGGTTTAAGTTTCCTTCAATAAATATCGATTTAAAAAACAGGAAAAGATACATTTTATAGGTCACATACATAGGTGGAGGAGGGGCACAGGACTGCAAATGGAAAACAAAAGAATGACACAAACCTTAAAGAAAAGTGTTGGGAATGCAATAGTGATAACTCAGGCTTATAAATAGTGATGAGGAAGATGAAAAGAAATTTAAAATCTACGTTTAAAACAAGAAGGATGATTTACATTATGATGCGAGATGATAATGCACGTATAAAAGCACATTAAAAAAAAAAGAAGAAAAGAATGGGCTAAAGCCATTTATCCAAGGCCACACTAACACTGTGTCTCTTTTTCTCTGTCATCTCATTGGAAAAACAGCACATGGCTGAGAGTAATTTCAAGGTGGCTAAGAATATTGTAAGGAAACACCTAGTTATGCTGAATGATTGCATGTCTTCAAGTCCAAGGAATTTACATTCCAGTGTCAGGCAGGAACTTCCCAGTCTAATCGATGTTCCAGACACCACCTCTGAGAATTAGTAGTAATTAGGAGTGGTGAGGAAAAAACAGGATATGGACAGATATTTATCCACTTTTCCATCAAGTACATTAAAATGTATTATGGAAACTGTCATAATCTTACCTCTGTTCCTAAAATGGATCACTAAGGAGATGTTGATCCCTTAGAAGGTGATATGAAGTTCTGGAGTCAGCTTATTTTCTGCGTAAGGCATTTCTGCTTCTGTGATAAGGTTAGTAGTTAGTAGATCAATACTATTCTCTCTGGGGTGAGAAGGATATGGTACATGGATTCCTAAGCTCCTTTCTGATTCTGACATTCCATGATAAGCAGTAGTTTTTCAGGCTCTCACAGGCTTTTACAAAAGTTTCTTATCACTTTGGGCAAGATATGTAGACTACAGAATAATGGGCTAGAAGTAAGCATTAATGGTTAGGTAAATGGTCCACATCATATTGATTAATGTGTCATGTAACCCTTTATTCATCTCACTCTCTGTAATGATTTGCCATGGGGCTGTAATCTCTTGTCTGACCATTTTATAAATGATCAGAGTAATGAATACATATGTGACAGGCATATCATATCTATAGATGCCATCAATTTGGGGAAGGAAATAAATTTAAATATGCGAATGAAATTTGATTCTAAAAGATTTCAGATGTTATGTGACAAAACTAACGATAGGTACACAAATAAGTATTTTCATTAAATATAAAGGATGACACATTTTTAAAAAAACAAAATAGTGCTTTGGTAGAATTTCTCTTGAAACAGACATATTAATCTATGTAGCCAAAATTTGTTTGAGCACACTGTGCGACCCAGAGGAACTGGAGGTGAGGGGCAATTGGCCACTTAGCCTAATCCTAACTCACCCACATAGGCAAATAAAATGAAACACAACAAGCTAACAATATTTTAAAGGGGAAGGGTAATCTATTGTGTATGTTAGACCAGGAAGAACATAGAAGGAAGCAACTGTGCTGGCACCAGTTGTCCCTTCCCCATTTCTGTCCCTCCCTCAGCCTCCCTCACATATTCCCTTGATCACAAAAAAATAGAATTATGTAGACAAGAATGGTCCTGAATTCATACAGTTTACCTTGTCTCTCATCTCCAGTACCTTCCCATTCTATGTGCTCTGAAGGATTAGCTATACTTTAGCCACCAAAGACAAACACAGTTTCATGGATCCTTCTCTTTGACCCCTCACAATCCCTGAATTGTGGCATGCCTATATGTAATGAGCCATTTCCTTGGTAGTTCAAGTCAAGAGAAATCGACTCCTCTTTCTCCTCTAACTTACTATTCTCTGGCTTAATCCACAATGTGGCTCAATGCTCAACTATACCTTAAGACAGCAAAATTATCAGCATTCATGGCAGAATTAACACCCCAATGCACTAAGTTGGTTGATTTTTCTCCTCCTGTTATTTTCAAACAATTACAGCTGTAGAAAAACTGATAGAGCAACTCCATTGGTATGGGAAAAAAAAATTCAGAAGTTAGGAGGCCCACAATTTGGGTCATCACTGGGGATAGTCACACTGGCCAAGAATGTTGTGCCCTCTGCATTACTTCCAATATCCCATCAGTTTCTAAGATTAAAAGGTATATCTCATTTACATTTCCTTATTTTCTCTAGACATTTTATATATCATGTCATATTAATAGAATTGAATAAAAAGAATTCGACATTAAGTGCCTTAGCATCAATAAGGAATGAATGTGCTCCTTTTTTTTTCAGCACATCTACATTATGTATCAATGACTCCATTTTTAATTTAGCATAGCTTTTGGTGGCAGGGTAGGAAGGGGGGGTTGATTCATGACAACAGCAGCTGGCAAGCATGAGCAAATGCACAAGTGGTCCAATGTCTAATATATGCCTGAGGAAATGGTGTAGCTTCTCGTACATGCTTGAATGCTGGGGTAACATGTTGTCTTTGGGTTTTGCTCCTTTGAATCTTTTCTCTTCATGTTATGTTTGCTCACCATGATTTCAAATAGCACCACGACACTGACAAAGGTGAACCAAGTGTGGAACTAGCTCTGCATATCAAAGAAATGAAAGCTCATTTCAAAGGATAAACTTAGGTAGTATTTCTGAGAAAATAGTTCTTGTGATAGGTAGGTGGTGTGTAACTTTTGAAATGGTGTCAGAAGTGAAGAATCACAGCTGCTAACAAAGCATTCCGTGTAGATCAGGGCTATGCCTGAAGTTTAGCTGAGCCCAGGATTTCTACAGTTAGTTCCTTTATTCTAACATGGGAGTCCAGTATTTATCAAACAATAATGAACCCAGGCTCTCTTAATGATTGTACTGAGTGGTTAAACAACTTTCACTTGTAAATAGTACATTACATTTGCAAGATAGAGTATAATACCAGATACATATTTGATACATATTTTTCATAGAACAATCTAGTTGATTATCTATACATTCTGTTTATCAGGAAGATACATAAGTAAAATGAAAACTGTCAGTAAAGTAGTATCTGTTATCACAAAAAACACACAAAAACATGACATAAATAAAATATAGTAGTGCATGGCACAGTTATGTACATATATTAGCACTTATATTTTTTTGTGAATGCCACTATAGTACTAAATAATTAATCATTGTGTTCCAAGTCTCTGTAATTTATTGGGCACACAATGAAAGTGGTGACCATTAGATTAAGATTAGTGTATACTTAAGTGAAATTCTAATTATCCTTGAGTTTGGCTTACACTTGTTTTTGTTTCTGCTTGGGGAGAATTCTGGAGGAATAGTGCTAAGGATTAGGAAATTAAAATCATATTGCCATAAAGTAGAAAATCATACAGCTGGGTCCCAAACTGAACTAAATTCAAGTTTAACATTAAGATGGCGAAATTCTTTATTCTTGGAAATATTTTTTAGTGGCTTGTCCAACATTCTTTATCCACTCATTCAGCAACTCCTTATTGAGCTTTTTCAATGTGCCAGTGAATGAGCTGGTCATTGTGGTTTAGAAAGAGAAAATAAGGTTTCTTCTCTGAAAATACTTACAGAAAAATGAGTATAAAAGATGAGAGTTAAGAAGAAAGAAAGAAAGACAAAGGAAGGAAGGAAGTTAATTCCAGGTGATAAGAACCATGACAAGATAAGCTCAGAGTACTATTCTAGAAATAGAAAGGATACATAATCCCAAGTGGAAGAAATGTCACAGTCACAGTTCCTGGAAGAAGAACTTTTAAGCTTACTGTTGAAGGCTGAGTTGGCCGAAGAAGGAAAGTCAGTCAATATTCCAGGTTGAAGAAGGAGCCACTGTGCCAAGCAGCACAGGAGCACTGTTCAATATAGACGCGACACTGGTTTAAAACAGAGACAAGCAAGGGATAAAGTAGAGGGAAAAAGGTCATCCCTATTTGATGTATGGAAGAGTTTAATTCTTATCTTATACATGCTGAAGATCAAGGAATTAAAGGGGATGGTATTTTTCATATTTCCCTTGAAAAATCATTCTGGGCAGTAGAAAGAAAAATGGATCACAAAATAGCAAGTCTGAAGGGAGGGAGATTCTGAAATAATCTCGGTGATATAGAACAGGGTTTAAAGTCAGACAGTGGCAATGGAGATTTATGGGAGCAAAGAGATTAGAGCAGTATCTCCAGAGCTGTGACAGAACTTCCTGACCAGGCAGATGTACATGAGCCGGGAGAGTAGAAGCAAAAAGAGCCCAGTGACTGGGATGTCTGGAGGGACCTATGATTATCATTCACTGAGACAGGACAAGTGTAAGTGGTGGAGGTCTGGGGGAAGTAAAGGTAATGAGTCAAGTTTAAGATACATCAACATCAGAGAGTCTATAGGACACACAGCTAGAAGTGTGTACCTGGAGCTCAGGTGTCAGGAGACTGAACACTGAGGAGTCTACTCTCTCACCTGAAGAGCCCAAGGAGCATCCAGAGAGATAGCAAGGTGCCAAAGAACATGACATCACGGATACCAAGGGAGAGAAGATCTTAAAACAATGCACCTGCTATGCCATGTTGTAGGCACTGTGCCAGACCCTGTGGAAATCCACTGAGGAATAAGAGGCTGAGCCTTGAGGAGATCATTGCAAAAGCATATTTAACCACAATTTGAGATAGAGAGTGACAGCTACCTTTTTAAAGACTCAGATAAATGCTTAGGAGCTTAGAGCAGAGAATAGCCATTTCCATTTCAAGCACAGGAGTGATGTTGTATAAAAACACGACCATGATTTACAGTTTATACCATATCCTTCAGGTCTTTACTTTTCTTTCCTCCAGAACTTTAATTATCAGCTAGAAGTAATCTCCCCGTCCTTTGAAGATCTAAGTATTGCATCTTAATCATGATACATACTGTGTTCTTTTTACTATTAGATTTATACTTGTTTTCTTATCTCTCCTACCAGACTATAAAGCTCTCTGTGGTCCTAAACTGTGCCTTACTCCTCCAGGGGCTGACACTCCACCCCCTAACCCCCACCTGGACCAGTGCCACACAACATTGAGCCTTGCGCTTGGAGTCATCCAATCCTGCGTCGAAAGCCCGTCTCAGAGGCAGGCACACCCATCATCTCTGACAATGCACAATTATCAAGCCACAGTTTTCTCAGCTGAAAAGAGGAATAACAATACATTGCACAGAGGACTATGACAGTAAATGTGATAAAGTTTATAAAACTACCTAGCACATTACTTGGCACATGGTAAATATTAAATGGCAATTAGTTTACCTTCAATTCACAGCATGTAATAAACATTTGCAGAATAAATGAAGTAACAAAGAATCACATGATAATCAGTCTGTTGATGTTTTCAGATTTAAGATTCTTTAAGCCTTCAAGACTCATGTAGCTAATATTGTTCCACATTCAACATTTCCTTTTCTTCTCCCTAAAATTTTTACTTAAAATTCTTAGAAAATTCACCCTCAGCTATCTTTATTTCTCCTTGGCAGTATTTGAGGAATATATTTTGAAATGTATGATATAATTAACAAAATTTTTAAATAGTATTAAAATAGAAAATATCCTCATGGTGAAACTGGGATATCACCTTTTATTAGGTTCTTGTCGAGTGGATTTCAACAAATAAAGTCCAAGGACTGAGGAAGGGTATAAGAATATGGAAGTTTAAGTTCAAGAAAGATAGAAGACGAAAACAGCTCCCCTGTCCCAATACGGGGGGAGGGAGAGGTCCCCAAAAGAGAGTAACCATCAAAGGTCTTGGGAGGTGGCTTTTAAATCTTACTGAGGTTTCCCATCTGCTCTTTTATGATTGGTCAGAATTGGGTTTGGGGAAGCAATGTCTTTTACTCAATGTCAGTCCTTAATTTGAATTGTTGTCTTGTGGGCAGGTGGGCCCTGATCTCCTCTCTCACCTCCCTGCTCACCTACTCCACCTCACAGATGGCGATGCAGATAGCCTTTTTAAATCTCTCCTGTTTCCAGGTCCTCTGCCCTGCCTCAGTGGTGCCTAACTTAGCATATAAATTATTATTGGTAATGTTCCATTTTTCAAGAATTCGGGTTAATCAAGATTTCACTAAGTATTTCTGTAACATATAGAGCGAGACAACCCAGTTTCAAATCCCACCTCTGTCACTTTCTGTGAGATGTTGAGCAATTGATAAAACCTCTCTATTCCTCGGTTTTCTCTTCTGTTATATAGTGATAACAAGGTAAGCCACATCAGAAAGGTGGAATTAGGATTAAAAATGTAAAGTGCTTACAGTATCAGGCACAAAGCAAACAAGCTATAGATGTTGTCACTTATTTCCTGTACATTTATTTGCTCTTTGGTGCAAAGTTGTTGATAGGTTCAATTTCTGATTCATTTAAGACATCTCAATTTGCTTATGCTTGAAGTCTGGCTTCTATCCTCAATTAACAAACTGCAGAAAACAAAATATAAAATGGTTTAAGACATATTGAATTACCTGAAAATCTCTTCAAGTACCAATTAAAGCAACAGAGATAGTGTGATTTATACTGTTTCCTCAAAAGTGTTCTTAAATAAGCTTTTGAGGAAATACTAAGTATGTTTTGGTCTATTTTCTTACTAGTAGAGCTTCACATCACTAGTAGAGTTTATAGAGACCAGTTTCTAATCAGAAGTAGAATAAGTCTAGGGAGAAAAGGTATCATCTGTTGGAGAAACAGCAAAGCAAGCCCTGGTGTAAGAGCTTAAAACAAGTTCTGTTGTGTTCTTTCTCCTTCCCTTTCCTTCCTTTATCTTCCCCTCCCTTCCCTTTCTCTCTTTCTCTTCCCCCTTTCTGTGTCTCTCTCCTTTGCTCAAGATAAAGGCCATTAGCTTTTGAAACAGCATCAGAAGCTGGGCATGGTGGCACACACTTGTAATTCCAGTACTTGGGAGGCTGAGACTGGAGGATCTCAGCTACTTAGTGAGGCCCTCCACAACTTAATGAGACCCTGTTTCAAAATAAAAAAATAGATGGGGGTGTAGCTTGGAGGTATAAGTCCCTAGGGTTCCATCCCCAGTAACACACACACACACACACACACACACACACACACACACACACACACACAAAAACAGCAGCATCAAGCTACCTCAGTATCAGACAGAGCTAGATAAAGCAACTAATGTGATCTGAATTCGTTTGTTAGCCTTCCTAAATCCAATGTTCTTTATCTGCAAAAGTGAAGAAAACTACTTCAAAGACTACTGTGGGGATTAAAAAAATAATGCAATTAAATCCCTGAGCACCATACCTGACAAATAATGAATGTTTAATATATGTAGCTTTAAAAAAAAAAACATCATATCCATCAGCTTCAACAATAAGCAAGATAGATTAGTTGTATCAGACCAATCTTCACACTAAATAAATTAAAACCTTGGATAAAATATCAAAATATAAACTGTTTGAAATCTCTGCAGAGCACGCAAAGCAACTGCAACATGAAAGGCTACAGCTCTGTAAGGAAGAGAAGTACTTTAAGTGAATGGTTTTTTTCCATAGACACTCTCCAGTGTGCACTGGCATGGGTGAGTGCAGCTGCAGCAAAAAGTTCTCTTGCTTCCTTGAAGAGACTAGTGCCACACTTGAGAGCTGCCAGAAAAGCAGGAAGTGAAGGGGCAAAATCCAAAGATGGAAGCCCCAAGAGAGGGAGCCTTGAAATATGTTTCCACGTTTTGCTTAAGTGGTTAACAGGGTACAACTCAAGAAAATAAAAAGCACAAAGAAGCACCAAAAAAAAAAAAAAAAACCCACAAAGAAAACAAAAACCACAAAGCCATAGGAGGCTGAAAAGGTTTTCCAGACATGTTTAGTGCTCAGAAAATAAAAAAGTTAGCATTTGAGCGCCTTGAAATTGCAGCAGCGTGGTAAATGCCAACCGCTTTGAGTTAAGAGCCCATGAAGCCTCACTCAAAAATAAGGTCAAGTAAGATATAGTCCAGCCCTAAGGAGGATTATGAGCAACCATCTAAGAGATCAACATAACTCACTGCTACTTTATCTGACTAGAGAAAGAAAGTCTGACACTTGATGTCTGTACTATTTGCATTCCTTCCAAACATGCAAGGCCTGCTAACAACAAAACAAAAACCAAGAAACAGAAGAACCACCAAAGGAAGAAGCAGGCAATAAAGCATTTCAGATACTAAGGTTTTGATAAAGGATTTTTTTTAAATAGGCATGATTAATATATTCCAGTACATGGAGGAAAGGATGGAAATTTTCTATAGAAACCGGAAATCTATAGAGGAACCAAATTGAAATTCTGCAACCAAAACAAAAAAAGAAAAATATTAAAAATTTGGTAGGAAAGTTCAAAAACATATTAGTGACATCAAAGTAGAAATTTAATGAAATGAGGACATATCAATAAGGAGTACTGATGACTATATAAGAGTAGAAAACAGGGAAAATCATAAGTGAAATGTAAAAGTCAACAAAAAAGATCTAAATACATGTGAACACAGTACCAGAAAGGAAGAAGAAATAATAGTACAACTTAAATATTGGCTTCTTCTGGGCACAGTGGTGCATGCTTGTAATCCCAGCTACTCAGAAGGCTGAGGTGGGAGGATCACAAATTAGAAGCCAGCATGAGCAACTTAGAGAGACCCTGTAAAAAATAAGAAATGAAAAGGGCTGAGATATAACTCCTGAGTTACACTGGGTAGAGCACCACTGAGTTCATCCCCCAGTAACACACACACACACACACACACACACACACATCTGAAATAGGGCAAAGGTACACATCACCTTCAGTAAAAATAAAAATAAAAACTAGGGAGCGGACACTTCAATAGAAAAATGTGGAAACAAGACAATGAACTGATATTTATAGAGTACTGAAAGAAAAGAATACTACTAACCTAGAATTCTGTCTCCAACAAAACATTTTTCAGGAAAATGAAGACAAAATGGATACTCTCAGAAAAACGAAAGCTCACAATTTTTGCAGGTAGACCTACACTTCAAAAAATACTACATGCACTTCTTCAGGGTGAAGGAAAATGATCTAATAGGAACACAGAACTTCAGGAAACTGTAAAAGAAAGGATATGGTTTGGGGTAAACTTAAGGGCAACTTGACTATTAAGAGTAAATAGTCTTGTGTAACTTATAACATGGAAATCTATATAAGTGAAATATAATGTAAGATTAGCACAGAAGTTTGAAAGGGAACAATGGAATTAAATGGTTGTGTTTCACATGTTCAAGAAGTAGTAAAAAGTAACCAATAATGTAATGACTAAGAAAATAATGAACTATGTAAAATTAAAGTCTTGGAGTATTTTTAATGGATGTGATGTATTTTTAAAAGTCTAAAAGGAGAGACAAAGTATAAACAATGGGATAAATAATATGACTAGTAAGATAATATCAGTAAGATAGTATCAGCTAAAACAGCTTTTCCTATACCATGATTTCCCAATTGCCCAAGAAAAAAATCCTAGATTTCTCTATGTATCTTACACTCTGTAACCATTCACCAGCAAATCTTATTCCTAATAGCATCAAAACAAATGTAAAATTCAGTCAAGTGTCACCATCATTGCCACTATAACCTACCTGGGCCATCTTGCCTACTCCAATTACCTGGATCACTGCCCTGCCCTCCTCCTCTGTCTTCCTGCTTCCACTCTGGATGTCCCCCACAAACTGCAGACATTCCCTTCACCACTCAGCAGCCAAGTGGAGAGTTCTTAGTATGTCAGAGTACCTTGTTCCCCAAAAGCTAAAACCACAACTCTCATATGAATATAGAACACACGTTAAATGTTTTTATCAATGAGAAAAGCAGAAAGATTGTGAAGCTACTTCAAAGTGCAATTACATAAACAAGAAATATAGAAAAGACATACTAAGATAAGTTTTCTGAGTTAGAGATAAAATTTGTCAATGTCCTACAAGCAATGACACTGAAAACTTTAGAGCCAGGCGTGGTGGCGCACGCTTGTAATCCCAGCATTCGGGAGGCTGAGACGGGAGGATCCGGGTTCGATGCCAGCTTCAGCTACCTAGTGAGGCACTCCACAACTTAGTGAGACTTGGTTTCAAATAAAGAATAAAAAATAGGGCTAGGGGTGTAGCTTGGAGGTAGAATGCCCCTGAGTTCAATCCCCAGTACCGAAAAAAAAAAAAAAAACAAAAAAAAACTGTAAACTTTAGGGTTCTCTTTTCTACCTTCTCTGTCACTCAGAACAAAAATCTGTAAGTTAACATGTAACCTCACACTCTGGACCCTAATCAAAAGTAAAGTGAAGGATTGGAGTGCTGGGGATATTGGTTAGTGGTAGAGCACTGGTCTAGCATGCCTGAGGCTCTGAATTCAATCTCCAACACCACAAAAAGAAAAATTAAGATGAATATAAACTATGTATATTCCCTACAAAATTAATTATTGGAAGGGCTGATCCAACAATGCTCTAGTATAATAAAAGATGGTACACATAGCCATCATTGGCTTTCCCCCCCAAGTTTATGATTTTCCTCAACAAACATAAGACTCTGTTCCTCTCTGTAACTTTTCCCTTAAAATAAAATTCAAATTCCCTATCACAGATTACAGAGTTACCTAATCTGGCCCCTAATTATCTCTTTGCATATCTTTCTCAATCATTACATTAATACCAGTGATTCTTGCTGTTATTCAAATAAGCTTCTTTAAGATTCTTTACTCTTGCTTTTATCTCTGCTTAAGTTCTTTTACACCAGACTTAGAAATGATTTGTACTCACACATCAATCATGTCTCTGCTTTCCTGCATACAGATACTTGCATGCACGTACTTACCTACCACAAATCTCTATCTCATCACGCTTTATTTTTTCATAAAACTTACCATGATATGAAAATTAATATTTATATGTCTACTTATAAACTATTGACCTCCTTTGTTATATTAAGGAGTTTGCCTGTTTTATTTAACAAGGAATCTCTGGTGCTTTTAACAGTGCATGGCACATACTAGGCAAACATAAAGCATTTTTTAAATTAATGACTGAAGTACACATAAGCAATTATCTCAAAAAATGATTTTTTCTTAATATTGTTTATTTCATGTAAGAAAAAAATCAAATAATTCCAAAAGCAACAGAAAAACAAGTGTCAGACATGGAGTTTAGAACATGGAGAGACTTGTTTTGGAGTGTAAGGGGAAGACACACTGATTCAGCACTTGGAGACTGGACAGATCCAAGAAATGGCGGAAAACCCAAACTGCTCTCAGAGGCTAGTAACAGGAGCAAGTCTAGGTAGGTGCACTTTTATTGTCAGAAAGGACTATCTAGAAATACTTGATGGATATTAAAGAAGGTGGGCACAAATTAAGGATAACTTGTGGGCAGACCACTATTAGGAAGGCTTGCTCTGTGTGAGGTTCTGTGCCAAGTGCCTTCCCCATTTTATCTCAGTTAATTCTCATCAGAGCCCTTCAAAATGAATGGTATACCTACTTTTTTTTAAAGGAGTTTATTATGGTTTAGATATGGAGTGTCCCCCAGAAAGGCTCATTTGTTGGCAATACAGAAATGTTCAGAGGTGAAATAATTGAATCAGGGCTCTAATCTCATCAGTGGGTAAGTCCATTGGTGGATTAAGAGTTCAAATGGACCTACTGGGTGGTAACTACAGAGGACAGGGTGTGGCTAGAGGAGGTAGGTCACGGGGGCATGGCCTGTATCTGTCCCTGGTTCCTTCCTCTGTTTGCTTCCTGGCTGCCGTGCACTGAGCAGTTGTCCACCATGTCTTGCCGCCATGATGTTTCTGCCTTGGAGCCAACTAACCATGGACTAAGCCCCTGAAACCATGAGCCAAATAAACCTTTGTGCTTATTTTTATTTATTTATGTTTATTTTATGTTGTTCTTGTCACGTATTTTGGCCATGGCAACAAACTAATACAGGTTTGATCATCATGAACTACATAACAGTTCACTAACAGGAACCAATACACAATGTTAGAACAGAACCTCTTGAGAGTGACACGCAGTTGCATTTGGAATTCCCCAAATCCCTCGCAACCACAACAAAGAAATAATCCTGCAGTGTCTTACGGTGTGATGCCACAGGTAGTAAATAAGTGATCTCATAAAGAAAAAGGCCTGGAAGAGAGGTAGACTGTCAAAGTAATGTGATTAACTGTGATGAGTATTTAGTGAGCACTTATTCCTTACAGAATACTGTGTTGGACCTGGTAGTACCAAAAACTAAAAGCTGTGTGCTCTGATCCTTTAACTACTCTTAGCATGAAGAGCATGCCATTTAATTATTGTATTGCCAATTTTCAAGTCATTACATCAGAAATGAAAAAAAAAATCACCCTTTTCATTACAACTCTAATGTTTTATGTAGGTGATTCTGTAGTAAGTTCATAAATCAATTTCACACTATGAATTCCAGTGACTTTCATTAATACTCAATTGTATAAGACAACTGAATGATTCTAAAGGTTTTTAGACCAATATGGATTGTACAGGAAAGATGATAATTAAATTTGGATTGATGCCAGAGTTATTTCTTTCACCCAGATTCATACTGGTTTGAAAATAAGAATAGGAATTATCTCTAAAAACAGTGAACCAAACCACCCTTAATAGTCACAAGGAGAAAAAAAAGTGATACCTATTTTGATCTTCTGGGCAGTATAAAACGGAAAAGAAAACAATGACAACACATGAAATAAATAAATCATATAGAAATGTTAAATACTGATTCAAAATAGTATATTTATTTTAAGGTATCTCATTTCACTTAAGAAGTGACTTTTTTATTTGGTCATGAAAGTTAGGTCATTTTTCAGATTCTACTGTCTTCCTGGGAAAAATTGCTAATCCCAAAACAGTGCTTGGAGGTTGATAAGCTACACAGTGACTGGTCTTCTATGGATTGAAGGCAAAATCATTAGTATCTTCTCTTCGTTTCACATTATGTTTCTTCACAGGTTACTTTCATGTTAATTCTTTTCAGGGCTCTTGTGTTGGGTAATGAAGGAAGATCAAGGGTTCTCTTTCATGACTACAAAGTTAATTACTGCAATCAGTGAACATTTGCAGTAGTGGTTTGCACCAGCACTTACCAAGTCCTTAAAAGTATTCATTTGCTTGATTCCTGGACAAATCACCTAAAATAAAGTAGTCCACAAATGTACTTCAATTACCTTCCTGATTTATTTATCCCTTTTTCCCCCAACTGAAGCTCACTGAACTATAGACAAGAAAAGAGGATGAACTTGTGGTGAATTAAAAATAGAGAAGCTGTCATGGAAAATGATGTATTTTCTTACTCCTATAAATAGATGCTAGATTTTAGAAAGGTGTTCATTATGAAGAGGATATCTGATTTCATAACTGTGAGTGCAGATTTTGTTTTAATTCTGAATGTTAAAGTTACATAAACCCTGGAATTAAAATCTTTCTATTTTATATAGTTTTGAATATATTTATTATATCTAATGTGGTAACACCATGTTAAACTGAAAAAGATAAAAAAGAAAGACCCAGGCCCTGCCCACAATCTACAAAGGCAATTTTTAGAATTAAAAACAACAAAATGAATTGTTGCTACCACATAAAACTATTTTACATATGACACAATTCTGAATTTATAGTACACACACACACACACACACACACACACAATGTGATTTAGAGAAGCGTCTCAATAGAGAGCATGGAACAAAAAGACCTAGATCATAGCTCTGCTCTCATTAATTTAGAAATTTGTCAACAGGTGAATGCTGATCCATTCTATTAAGACTGTACATCTACGAGGGAAAGCTGAGTTTGACATTAGATACTATATGGCTTTTATTCACAAACTGCTATTTACTTGCTATGATACTTTAAGCAAGATATGTAAAGATTTCTAAACTTCAATATCCTTGACAGAAAATTTAGATAATAAATCCTACCTCAAAGAACCATAGAGGAGATCAAAGGAAATAAAATAGACATCTTAACAATTTATTAGTTGTTCAAAAGAGATGGTTCTAAATGGCAAGTGCTATTTAGAGAATCAGGGTGACTTTTCAAGTAGTATAAAAATAATAAGGACACTCCTAAGAGTGATCACTCCCATAGTGGATAAAACTTTTCATGCAAAAATATTTGTCTAGGAAAGAATCTACTACCTTAGCTTTCACATCTAAAAAAACAAATAAGCAAACAAACAAACAAAAAACTTGTTGGAGTAGGTGTTTACTTTGCTGTCTAAGCACTAGCTACTCTTGTGCATATAGGGAAAGTTAATTCCCAGCCTTCTATTGCCTTCTAAACATGCCTGCTTCCTTTGCACCAAAGAATTTGTCTGTAATGAATGCCTCACCATAAAAGGTGTTCACCTATTAATCTTTGGAATCTGTGAATGTTATAGGGCAAAGGAGACTTTGTAAGTGTGGTTGATTAAATTAAGATATTGATGAAGAATTGTCCTGAGTTATTCATGTAGACTCAACTTAATGATAATGATAAGGGTCCTTCTAAGAGGGATTTTATACTTCTCCAATAAGAAGGTTGGAGGGAGGAGAACACAATATAATAATACTAACAAAGATTGGTGTGATGAGGCTATAAACTAAGGAATGCTAGAAGTCTCTAATAACTGGAAGACAAAAGGAACAGATTTTCCTCCAGAACCTTCAGTAAGAACATATCTCTGTTGATACTTTGATTTTAGCCCTGGACTCACCTAAGATTTCTGTCCTCTAAAACTATGAGAATAAGCTGGTCTTGTGTTAAGCCACTACATTTGTGATAATTTGATATCAATAAAATGATTAACTATCTTGGCAATGGGAAACTAATACATTATCAGTATATTTCTATACTGTTGATAGCTCACCCTTTTATAAAGTTCAAGTTACTCCTCAGTCTTTGGGTCTTGTACAGTAAAGATAATAATGGGAATCACAATCAACATTTATAGAGCTCCTGCTGTGTGCCAAGCACTTAGACACCTTATATTGTCCCATTATGTACCTACCCAGTTCTATTCTATAGGGAAGTCTATTATCAAACCCATTTTACAGATAAGGCAACTAAGACCAAGACTCCAGGTGGGAATTGTCCGATGCAATGCGAAAACCCATCACCTTAACCACTGTGCTGTTCTGGATCGCCTACCTCTACCACTTCTTTTCTCCTAGGGTGTCAGATCCATACCCTGTGGGGAAAAATGGGTGGGGAGAGTGCCTGTTTCTTATAGTCTCTTCAAAAGGAGGGTTTTTAAAGAAAGAAGACTTTGATCTTCATTTATGTATAAGAAGAAAAAATTCAACTTATTCTTAAGGAATTGCATCCATAGAGAAAGAGAAGGAGAATAAGAGATAGGCAGAAAACAGGAAGCAAATTGAAGAAAATTTTGAAACTCCCTGCAAAGTTAATTTAATCATCTCATGAGCAGGGAAAATTGAAAACATCTTGAATAGAAGAAAAGGAGTACAATTATAGGATTAAGCATAAGCAAAAAGACAAAAAATAAAAAAAATAAATAAAAATAGACATGCAAGCCCGACGTGGTGGCACACGCTTATAATCCCAGTACTTGGGAGGCTGAGACAGGAGGATCTGGGTTGGTGGCTAGCCTCAGCTACTTAGTAAGGCTCTCTGCAACTTAGTTCTTTGTTTCAAAATAAAGAATAAAAAATATGACTGGGGGTGTAACTCAGAGGTAAAAGTCCCTGGGCTCAATCCCCAGTACATGTAGACAGAAGCATTGGAGAGATCAGCCTAACCCAAGCAGCAAAAGTGAATTAGGAAAAGATAGAAATGTTTATGAGAATAAAGCAAGATTAGTTTTTGGAGAGACTTGAGGATAGAGAAGTTCAGATCATTTGTCAGAAAAGGCAAAAACTTTGTGCATTCCTAGAGGGGACTCTGAAAAATATAAGACTTTTTTATCTTTTTCTTTTCTTTCCCCTACATCAATCTTCCTAAGAAATTTAATTCAAAATTAATTTAAAAATGAAGATAATTTTAAAAAATGTTTTCATAATTTAATAACTATCCCAAATGTTTAAGTTTAAAAATTAGAGGTAATAAGCATTACTTGACTTTGAAATTATTTCTGAAAAAAAAATACTGAAATCCCTTTATAAGCTCACTTTCGTAGACTCTTGCTAGTGCATTACACAATATTCACTCAGCCTTAAGAGGCAGTAACTCTCCACGGAGATCAAAAGCTGCATAAAAACAGTTACCAGCTCTCATCTCCAGCTTAGGAAATGTATGGGGACAGAAAAGCAAGGGAATTGACCTGCTGACTCTGCTAAACTAGCTGATCTAGCTACATCTTCTTATTAATCCTAACAATGCACTGGGATAATATTATCTCTTTACAGATGAAAAGTCCAAGGCTTTAAGTCCACCAGTCTTGTGGATATTAACCAGAAAACCTGGGTATAAGTTCAAATGTCTATTTAGTGGCTAAAAATAAACTGAAATAGATCTTTTAGCTTTAACTTACCATTCTCCATCTATTTCTTATACTAGAGGATATCACAATTTACTTGGAAGAGGAAATCCAACTAGCGGATACACCAACCCTTCAATAGGCCACCTCTTTTAACCAAGTATTCTTTGTTCTTATGACAAAAACAGTATATGCCTATACCACAGTCTATTACTGGCAGTTTATGAGTAAAGCATACCTTACCTGCATACTTTAAGAGAAAGTTTGTGAAACAGGTCACTTCCCCTTCCATGACCCTTTTACCTAGTATGAAAATACCTTGTCTAGAACTTCTTATTTTAAATTTTTCTTAGCCTGGAATGTTAATACATAATTTTCAAGTACAAATTTCTACTCAAAAACTGGGGAAAAATTGTGAATGTCTGCTCAAGTGTTAATATCCAATTAAAACAGAGCTAGACTGGTTACCTTTGTAAACCCAAATATCCCTTAAAAACTCTTCACCACAAATGGGCCACAGGGGCCAATTTACAGACACCTCATCTCCTGAGTGTTCTAAGACATTTCCATTCCATATTCTCTCCTGCCTTTCCTGTTATAACCTCATGCCTTGATTTGAGGTTCAGAAAACATGGCCTCCCTAAAGGTATACTTCTTGATCAGGAAGCTTTATACGTGTGCTGAGGTCATAACTATTACTCTTAATAGCTATTTAAGTTTTATATATGTGCTGAGGTCATAATCCAGAGAGGGGCCACTGATGAATTCTTAAAATCTCTGAAGATCTTCAATCACACAGAACCAGAGATTTATGGTCAAAATGCAAGTTTAACCATAAAAGAGAAATATGGAGAGAAGTCATTAGAATGCTTCAGGAAAGGGACCCTTGAGTTGTGGCCTGCTTCTTAATTAGTAGAAACAGATTCAGAAAGAAATTCATACAAAGCAGATCTCTACCTTAATAGGAAGAAATTTTTCTTCAATTTGATTAGTGGCAGTTAATATATACAGCTTATATAGAAATTAAATGCAATACCTATTAGTCTGAAATATTCAATTCTCTGTCCATTATTTGTGCCTTATTAGTCCACTCCAAAGCCAACCTGAGATGGTTTGAGGGTTGTTGATGCTGGGGATTCCATAAGAGCAACTATTACTCTTAATGGCTATTTCTAAAGCACAATTTATTTTCCTAACTTCAGTGTCTTCTGCTGAATAACAAAGCATATTGATTTGGAGCCATTACATTTAACACTAGCCATGATAAACAAGATTTTAAAAAGGGCATAGGGTACCTAGTAGTAGTATTCCAGGGAATTATTTTCTTCTTTCTATATTTCTTTATTTTCCAAATTTTGAACCCAATTTATTCACACAAAATGTTACATTTTAGCATGAATATAAATTCTACATTTTGTCATATGCTGAAATAAAAAAACACATCCAGTTAATCTAAAAATTAACAAAACAGCTTTGAAAGAATTTGGCCAAGGGTAAGTTATACTATAGAAAAAAAAAAGTTCTGTGTTGTGTAAGAAGGAAAACCAGCATTTCCCAATAGGGTGAGGGGTGGGGGAGTCACTCTTGTCATTCTTATTTTCATCATTGTTCTGAGGCAGGAAAAGCTTCTCCTCTATTGATGTTAATTCACGTTTTGTAAGGCCTCTGAAAATACCTGATCTACAAAGGTCACTGGCTGGTGGCTTATTAGGAGGGTAGACAGGAAGAGCATAGGTAGGTTAGTCCACACTCAGCTTCACAGTACAGTTTGCTTGTTTGCTTGTTCATTTGTTTGTTTTTGTACCTGGGATTGAAGCCAGGGGTGCTCTACCTCTGACCTATACCCAAGCCCTTTTTATTGTTTATTTTGAAACAGGATCTCACTAAGTTGCTAAAGCTAGCCTTAAACCTGTGATCCTCCTGCCTCAGCCTCCTAAGTACTGAGATTACAGGTGTGCACAACTGCATCCAGCTCACAGAACCCACTTTATGAACTTGAATTACCACCAACCAAAGTCTGGCCATATCCCACATATATTCCCAGCAAATTAAGAACATATCCACCTATCAATGGGGTTTCCATTAACCAAGTTTGTGGAACAGATATATAAAAGTCAGGAAGCCTTTCGTTGATTTGCAATGTGAAAAAATGGTCTTGGGGACAGGAATACTTCAATCTGCACAAGATCAGCTGAACTACTTCTTTTGGATGGACTTAAACAGGAAGCCAATTCATAATCAGAAAATAATTTGAGAAGCATGAAATTAGAGCAAAAAGAGTTAAAACTAAGGGAATTCATTAAAAGGCAATTTTCTGACTGCTGTCCAAGAACCCTTTGGTTTCTGCTGAAGTGTTTAATATGGGAGATTTCTTCTCTGGGTTTATAATTGTGAAATGAAACTGTAGCCCACAATCTTACTTTAAAAACTTGGGAGAAGCTTCATATCAGTCCCCAATCACCAACCATAACTTTAGTTTTTTCATTTTAATTTGCACTGCATTTTAATTAACAGCCCTGCTTCTGCCTTGGAAAGTGTTTTCTACTTTCCTTGGCTTCAGCAAAAAGTGACTCACATGTTTTCATGAAGCCAAACAGTTCTTTATGTCTCAATATCTTGACACAGAACGTGATTAAAGTAGATAGAAAGTAGAATGGTTTGCAACCCTGGGACCCTTTTCTGATACCTTACAGAGGATACCAGACATTTATATAAAAAATGTAATGAAACTGGATCACTCAAAAGAAATTGTTTCTGTTGTTATATGTTCTACTTGATGACTGGAAAAAATAAGCCCTGATGTTCTGAGATACACAAGCTCAAGAGCATTCAACTTGTGTTAATACTATCAGTACCATTAATTTAACTTCTACTAATTTGAACATATGATTTCAACCTGAGATTAACTGAAATTAGTACTTACAACAAATCTTCATTTATATTTAGACAGTCTGCATTTTTTAATTTTCATAATCCCTAACTTAATTCAAATTATAAAGGTTCTGCTACTAATCAAACGGCAATTGCATTGTTACTCAGAATTAAACTGGAAAACACAGTTTTCCATGAACATCATTTTTTATAGTAACCAGAGCTTATTAAAAATCTAAGTATAGAGCAGGGCGTGGTGGCGCACACTTATAATCCCAGCATCCGGGAGGCTGAGACAGGAGAATCCGGGTCGCGGCTAGCCTCAGCTACTTAGTCAGGCATTCTGCAACTTAGTGAGACCCTGGGCTGGGGGTGTAGCTTGGAGGTAGAACTCCCCTGAGTTCAATCCCTAGTACCGCAAAAAAAAAGAAAGAAAATCTAAGTATAATCAGAAAAAGACAATGTTTAATTTAAAAGGATTTCTTATAGTCTTATATTTGGAATATTATCTATGGTAACTATTAACTAGAATATTATACCAGAATTATTTGCTAACTTATTAGTTAAAAGCAATTCTACTACAACTAAGAAGTGATTCATAATCTTGAAACTCAGAATCCAGGAACTACAGTCTAATTTCTTTTTGATAAAGACAAATTCCTAGTGGGAGAGATGATAGGGAAAGAGTTGAGGAGATCTTCCCTCTGGTGGTCGTTAAGGTAAGGTAGTTTTGGTTTGGTTGTGTTGTATGTTATCACTAAAGCTGTTTCTCCTTCCTTTTCTACATCATGTGTTTACTTTGTTTTAAATTAAATTGAAATAATTAATTTAGCCCATAATTTGACCAACTAGTTTATATTCTTGTACTTTTTGTTAAAAATCTAACTTAGTCAAAAGGGAGTGTTATCCATCCATAACCACTCAAACTTACTCAATGACATTCCAATTTGGGGACCCAAGAGGAAAATGCTTATGGAAAGCAAAAAAATATGCATCTATAAATGTTACACAATTTTTTTTCAAATGTGCAAATTCTGGGTCTATAGACTAACACTGAAGCTAAAGTAGGCTTCCCTGGATTAAAAAGAATTATATATTTTACATAAAATTGATACAATCTCATTTGTGCATATTTCCTATACATATGGTTGTCACATTATAGCTTTACCACAATACTATAACCATAACAGAATCACTCTCCTCCCTTCATTATACTAAGGAGGAGACTATACTGAGGAGCAGAAAGAGTCAGTGCTTTATCCAACACTACACAGCTAGTCCCTACCCAGGACTAGACCTAAAGAAGTTCTTCTTACTATTCTTATTATAATAAGTTTTCCTGAGTGAAGATGAGTATGAGGCCAACATAACAATAGAAGAGGATATGAATTCCTGCCTAGATTATATGGGGGATTGTCTCAATCCTTTGCAGTCACTCCTTGTCTGGGACACTATTGCCGTGAGGATCAACAGAGTTGATTAGACCAGCTGGTACATCTGCACTCTTTCATCCCTTGCTATATCCTGTGATGTACACTCTTTTGTGGACAGAGTGAACAATGTACTCAGATAAAAGAGGACTATTCTTAAATCAGGTTTTTGTAAGTAGCTGCATATCACTGCTAGATGTACCCAGCAAGCAAGCTTGAGGTCTATTTGAAAACATAGGAATCATATTTTCAAGAATCTAAGTGTCTAAAATTGTGCCTAAGGATATATGACTCATATTCTGAACTCAGCTTCAAAATCCCTACAAGATTCAATTATGATTCTCTTTTTTTCTCCTTTTCTTATTACCAAATGGAAAAAAAACCCTCAAAATTCATCTCTCTATACTGTAAATGAAAGGCCAGGCAAGAGTGAAGAAAATCATCTCTCCCTTCAGTTTATACCGCACGTGTTTGTGTGTGTGTGTGTGTGTGTGTGTGTGTGTGTGTGTGTGTGTGTGTGCGTGCTGCTGGGGATTGAACCCAGGGGCATTCTACCTCTGAGCTATATTCTTCTCCCTATTTTATTTTTTATTTGGAAACATGGACTCACTGAGTTGCTGAGGGCCTTGCTAAACTGCTGAGGCTGGCTTCAAACCTGGGATTCTCCTGTCTCAGCCTCCCAAGTACTAGGATTACAGGCATAAGACATCATTTTTTTTTTAACATAGTATTTTGGTCCTGGTAAAGCACTTTGATACTTGGAAGTCTAGCACTTCAACATGTTTCTTGATTTAAACCAAGAAAAATAACATGATGCCAGGCTCAACAGTGAGCCTGTCAAAAAGTAGCTTTCAGTGAGACCTTTATGTACATATGTGAGAATACCAATGACAGTCTCAATTCTATGCATGAGGAAGGGGGGAGTGGGGAAGGAGCCTGGGGGAAGGTCCACCAAGTGCTGTGTGCATGTGTGCATGTTTGACACTATCACTGTGAACTGTGTTATGATGTGAGACTATAATGTACCAAAAAAAGTATTTTTTAAAAGTTTTACTCATCAGGAAGAAAAATAAGAACAAACATGAAAGAGAAGAACAACCCATTTCAAGTCCTAAGAGATGGTTTCCCACAAGCTGTGTAAACTTTCTTTTCTTAAACAAATAATCCAAGAGATGGATTTTTGTTTTCATATTTTGGGGACACAAAGTAATGATTACCTGTGGTTTTTCTCACTGGAAACCTTGACAAGGAGATAAAATATGCTCTTCATTTTCCCCAGTTGAAGATCTAAAGATATTTCTGAAATCTGTACCTTTCCTATATCAATTATTTTATAAAGT
The DNA here is from genome assembly GCA_004027655.1 of Graphiurus murinus. Taxonomy (NCBI): domain Eukaryota; kingdom Metazoa; phylum Chordata; class Mammalia; order Rodentia; family Gliridae; genus Graphiurus; species Graphiurus murinus. The sequence continues at coordinate 23,837 of PVLC010016284.1, forward strand.
GTAATCTAAATTTTGTAATTATCAGATATAACTTTATGTGAAAGCACAAGTCCTTGTCATTCCCCAGAAATTTCAACTAGAGACAAATGGTTTTTTGTTTATAGCTACACAATTCACAATTGCCAAAGTATGGAACCAGCCAAGATGTCCATAACAGATGAATGGATTACAAAATTATGGGCTATACATAATGGAATTTTACTCAGCTATAAGGAAAAACAAAATCATGTCATTTGCAGGGAAATGGATGGAACTGGAAAACATTATGCTAAGTGAGATTAGTCAGTCACAAAAAGTAAAAAATCATATATTCTCTCTAACATGCGGAAGCTAGGGAGAAAGTGGGACATAAGAGGGACTCTAGATGAAGAAGGAGAAACCTCAGGTGAGCAAAGAAGGTGACTTAAATGAAGGGGGGGGACACCCTAATGCACATGATGTACTTTCACAAACATATCAAAGTCAATCACTAAATTGAACTTGAGAAGGAGGGAGGGCAAGGGAATGGGATGGGAATTGCAGAAGATTTAAATAAGAAATGTGTGCGTGTATGCCTTCACCAGCATGTACCTAACAAAGATGTATGATTACAATGCACCAATAAAAATAATTAAATAAGTAAATTAATTAATTAGTTAATTTTTAAAAAGAACATCTTCTTTCACAAGATCTCTTAATATACCACTCACTGAAACAGGTGAGAGAATGTGCCCTGTATAAAGTTGTAGTGTGAAAGCTTTATGGGATCTCTTTATTCAGAATACTTTGAGAGAATCCTCTTAACATTTAGTCTCAGGTGAGGACGCAGAGAGCTTGAGTAGACAGGAGAGAGAGAAGTGTACCGAAGTAGCTTGCATTCAGAGATCATTGAAACAACTCAGAAGACTGTCACGAAGTAAGACCTTATCCCTAAATCTATATGGATGTGGAACTGGAAAAGGTCCACCCAATGGAGAGACCCAGGTTTATGCAATTTGCTGAAGTTTTCTCAGATTGGCCCAGAAATCATCCTACTCAGCCTAATAGCACAGTTATTTCCTAACGTCTGGCCTCATTCTACTTTTTTTTTTCATCTTGTTTCTTCTCAAATTTCTTGCACTTCCTCACATATGATATGTCTGAGCAATCTTACTGAGACATTAATTTACAACAGCAAGCCACTGGCCCCTTAAAGATAAAATGATCATTTAAACAAAGCCTCATTTGAGAAGAGTAAGCTCTTCTGCCTGCTTCACACTTGTGCTGCATGGAGAGAAATGTTACTTGGGGCTTATATAATGCACATATTCTGTATTACAAGTGCCAAAAGAATGAAAGAAAGAAAACTTCCACTTTGTTCTCTAGGAATGTGTGTTTGCTTGCTCAGCCCGATCTACCTTTGACTAAACCACCGCTCAGCCCCTCAGAATGATTCATCAGGAAACGTGGAAAGTTGACAACGTATCAGAAAAGCAGACTTCCATGGAATACTTTCCACTGGGACACAATTCATTAGTCGCTTTTAATTAAAACCAACAAATGAAACAGTAAAATGAGTTTATACCTTTCCACAAAGTCTGTGTTGATATGCTCTAATGGGTACCAGACGTGTATATGCAATGATCTTTAAGATAAAACAAAGCTTTGAGACTTTTATAAATGCCCCCAAAACCCCAATAATGATTACTTGATATAACTTCATTTTCTAAGTGGCTTAATCACATTATTTTCTTCCTTACTGTTGGTCTTAGGTCATCCCTCTAGTTACTTCCGGTTTTTAATATATCCCCTCAGTCTCTTCTAAGATTTCATACTGCAGCCTCATTTTAATAATATAACCAAATATTTTCATTATGCATGCTAGTAAAAAGTACTGGTGTTTTCCTCATTTTCTAATAGGCATTAGAACATATTTTTAAATGAAGCATCTTTTTGAGATAAAGAAAGTAGAATATCGCTTCTTGGCCTTTTGGCTAAAATCTAGTGAAGACAGTAGAAAATTTTTTCTTAAATTTTCATTTGATCCTTTTGAGGTTAACTAGATCAGTATTATAATGCTTTCAGATGAATACAATAATAATCAATGACAGCAACATCCATTTAGTTCCATTATCACCTGAATAGTTCTTTAAAGATTCAAAACATATTGGGCGACAAAAAGAAATCATCCTTCCCAATGCACTTTTACTAGAAACCAGAACATATTTAACTTCTTTCTTTGTAAGTACAAACATACATGGTAATCTTTAAATATTGCTCTCAAGCATGCCAAGGGGCAACATCAAGCATTTGGAAGTTTGCAGTACACCAAAAGAAAGAAGAAGGATTTATTCAACTTTAATCAGCTCAATATTAATTTCATGAATTTTATACCTAGAAGATTCTGATTGCTATAACTCTTACCGTGAATAAATTTTGCTCTTGCAAACTGATAATTAATTCTTACACCTTAGAAAACTGAAAAGCCTAGACCCCTGAATACATTTACATGGAAATTAACATTCCTTTGTACTGTTCCTTTGAAATTTCTTTATAGATTACCTTTATTCATTCAGTTCAAACTGTATCAAACATCCACCAACACAGTTTCCTATTCTCTTGGTTCTCAAAGGCTTGGGGTTTGGAGAAACCTCAAGCAAGCAAAAACCTAGAAATGTAAGGACAAATCAACCAATATTAACTATGAACCAATTTGTGTGGGGGAGGGGTACTGAGGATTTAAACCAGAGGCATTCTACCTCTGGACTACACCCCTAGCCCTATTTTATTTTATTTTGAAATAGCATCTAAGTTGCACAGGGACTCACTAAGTTGCTGAGAATGATTGCAAACCTGTGATACTCCTATCTCAGCCTCCCAAGTACTGGAGTTACAAGCTTGTGCTACCACATTTGACCAGAATTAATTTCTTTAATCTTGATTTTTTTTTTTTTGCATTACCAGAGATTAAACTCAAAGGTGCTCATTGAGTTACATCCCCATCCCTGCTCCCTTCACTCCCCCTCTTCTTTTTTGTGAGACATAGTCTTGCTAAATTGCCTAGGCTGATCTTGATCCAGTGATCTTCCTGCCTCAGCCTCCCTAGTTGCTGAAATTATAGATGTGTGCCACATGTTACTAGGCTAAATTGTCTTAGACGGTTATTTTCTGATTATGTAGAGTTCACCCTTCCATAGATGCAACATCTTTATCTTTAAAAAAAAGGGGGGGAAATATAATACAGAAACATGTATAGTATGGTTTATACATTGCTGTGACATAGACTCTGGTAGATAATGCTAAAATATAGATGAATGTTAAAACTATTCCAATTAGACATTCCCACACTGCTCTCTTCATTTCTTTCTTCTTTTCTCTTTCTCTTAAATTGCCTTGCCTTAGTCTTTCAATGTCACTTAGTTTTCAATCTTTGGACCATTTATTTTCCCATTAAAGTGAAACAAAAAGAATGGCTTTCATTATATCTCAGAAGTGAAGTATTGCTCGATTGGCACCAACATATAGGTTCCCTCACTGGAGAACGAAGGGTCATATCTACTTTCTGTCTTGGAGGCAGACTTCACAATGGATAAGTAATTTGAAAATCAACCGGTATTTCAGGCAATTTATTGAAAGAGGAAGCTAAGGCTGAACTGAGAGATGGTCTAACTCATCTATACCCTGAGCTATAAACAAGTAGACAAGCTGTACAAGTTTAAAACAACTAGAAAATACATGTCTGAATGCTTACACTATCAAATCTAGCAAAAAAATAGAGAACCAGGTCTTTTCCCTTTGTTTTGCATACATAATTCTGAAAAATACTTATATGTACAAAATATTGGAGAAAAAAATAAACAGACCAAAAATGCAATAGAAATAATTTTGTCACATTTCTAATTTTTATGAGCCTATACTGCCAGGCTTATGGAATATATATGTCACCTGATCAATCTCATCTCTCTCCCATAGAAAAACTGATCTCTAAACCATGAATTTCGTTTTTAGACTTTTATCAGTGCATTACAGCCTTATCATCTCACATAAGGGAGTTCACAGTGATAGAGACATACATGCATAAACTATAAATTTTTAAACATGTAACAGGCCCTGTGTGTTCTCGGCAGCTACAGGTAATGAGTTCAGGGAAGAAAGTCCACTTCTTACAAATATTGGTCAAAAGGCTTTGTGGAAAGGTTAAAGGCAGGCAGCACGCTGATGAACAAATGGTAAACAGAGGTTTACCATTTACAAATCAAGTAGGCAACACTACGTAAAAAAGTGGAAAGTCAAAGAAGTACAAGGTTAACATGAGAGCATGGGAATCTAGTAGACAAGTACACAGTAGCTAAATGAGGGAGAGGTCACAGGTTCCTCTGGTGCCCACCAGCCACATCATCTTGAACTAGGCATGTCGATCATAAGTCAATACTGACAAAAATGGACTGGTTTTTTTTTAACCCATAAGTAACTTCTTTATTAACTAACAGCAATCTTAGAAGAAATTCATTTTGTAATTCACAGTTTTACCACCCTAACCAAGCGTGTATTTTCATTACTTAGCATTCCCTTCCAGGGATTTGTCCATATGGGTGAATATTTTTACCTAGAAGTTGTTATACAATTTTTCACTCAGATTTTTTCACTGAACGTTATAGCATTGAACACATCTCTGGTGCTTTTTAAAGTGTTCTTTGAGGAAATACACTTCCCTAGAAGACAGAATTAGACCCCGGGCAAGAGTAGCTAAAAACAGAAATTATTTCTTGATGAGTTTTAGAAACACACTGCTCTGGAAAGGCCTTAAAACATATACATGTTCCACAACTTGGATTTTCCAGAGCATTTCTGAAAACACATGTTTTGTTCTGCTGTCCCGCTCCTTACCCACTTCTACCTTCGGTACACTCAGATATCAGGTCTATCTTAATTCTAGTCTATATTTTTACAAATGGGTTTGAATTCAGATATCCCCCACTTTCTTGCAATATGGTCTTAGCCACCTTACTTATCTCCCCTAAACCTTTGTTTCATCCTCTATACAATGAGAGGAAGGATGATGACCTTCTCATAAGAACACTGTGATGCATTAAGGAAGGTTTCCTTGCAAAGCACTGCAGGTAGAGCACAGACTGTCTGGCCATTCTACCTGGATCCAAAACTTTGTTCTATTCCTGACTGTGGGACCTTAGACAAGTTGTCTTCCACCATCTTGCTCTAACAATAATAATGACACATAGGTAGCCCTGCCAGAATTACTGTAAGGTACATAGAATATAAATAGGGCAAGAGGCTTGCAATTATGTCAGGCAGACACAAGTGCTTGTGTATGTACTCATTATTATTATTATATAAAATGGTTGGCATAGTATTTGGATCATAATGAATATCCAATAGGTGGTAACTATAGATTATGCCTTCCATTCAAGCAGAATACTATATTAGCTCTATTAATCAGTGTTTGTTTTCAATCTGCTAAATCTGGGGACAGGAAGCTAGTTTACTTAATAAAGAATTATAAAGCATTTACCAAGTACCAGGCACTGTTGAAAGCCCTTTACATATAGTTCAATTTTCACAAGAACCCAAGAAAAAGATGTTGTTATTTCTAGTTTACAAACAAGAAATTATAAATACATAGAAATTATGTAATTAGCCTAATATTGTCACCAAGACAGTGGTCCCAAAGAGAGGGGGATCTTGACTCAATCCATGAAGGTTCTTGAGGTTGTCACAGGAAGAAATTTAAGGACAAGTCACAGTGAAGCACACATTTGTTTATCAGAAAAAAAGTGCACACCCTGAAAGACAGGGTAGAGTGCAGGCACTGGAGAGGAACACACTGGTTTCATCTTAACTAGGCATGTTATACATATAAAGTCGATAGTATTAGGATATGACCTAAGAGATTTTCCTTTTTGTTTTCCTTTGTGTTAAAGACTGGATATATTAATTATTACATACTAGTGGTTATTTCCTTCTGTTATTGAAGAAAAATATCTAATAATTTCCTCACAAAGGAGTTTTGATGTTCTTCTCTGTGAACTTAAACAGTTCTACATTGAGGTAACATTGAGGGTTTGATCAAAGATAAGACACATAAACAAAATAATCGGATGAACTCAGATAAACTCTAATCATTGAATTTCATTATGTTGTTTGTGATCAGAGTATGTAAAATTGAACTCTGAATCTGGACTGTTAGTCATGGCCTCTCTTTTGTCCCTAATGTTCCCTTTCTATTTATTCTTATGTCTTCTAACCTACCCCCACTGAGACTTTGATCCCTTATTTGTAAGGGTAGATGAAGGTTGAAGGTCCATCTTCTGAAATTTCTTCAAGCTGACAAGGGGCAATGGCCCTACCTAGCAAGGGATCAAGTCTCAACCTGACTGATCTAAAGGAGACATAGCAAGGACAGTTCCTATTGTTAGGATAATCGCTGACTTTTGTCAGTCTTATTCTGTGGTCAAGGTGTCAAGGGCCAGTCCATTATATATAATGGCCTTTTGTGCTGAGGTCTTTGGAAGGAGCGGTATCACTTTAATTGCATCGTAGAAGCTGACCACTGCATAACCTGCTTTTTGAGGTTCTTCTTTGAGGTAGCTGCTTCTATCTAAAGCATCAGGGTTAGTGAAAGACTGATCTTTGAGATCAGGTCTCTCAGAATAAATTTATTCTATAGATTCTACACAAGTATGAAGCAAACTGTTTCCTTCCCCTGTGCTGGAAAGCAAAGTTGCCAGATTTAGAATGTGGCAGACCTTAAGAGTAATTTCTGGAGATTCTAATAGGAGGGCTTGATATTTTGATAAGTACCTTCCAGTTAACCATAGACATTCTTTAATTTTGAAAACACTTTGGACTTGATGGGGAGTTAGCACCTCTAGTAAATATCTTAAAGTTAAATTTAATAGCTTCCTCTGCCAAAAATGCAATAGCAAGTACAGCCCATAAGCATCCAGTCCATCCACATCATAACAAGTCTAATTGTTTAAAAATGTAAGTCATAGGCCGCAGAACATCAACAAGATTTTGAGGAAGGACTCCCAATGCTACCCCTTATCTCTTAGCTTCACATGAAGTCAATGATTCATCTATGTCTGGAATTTCCATTGCTGGGGAGATACAACAGAAAGTCCTTAAAATCTCCTGTTGTTTTCCTGTCAGAACTAAGGGCTCATAATTGGGTCCCTGTAGAGCTTTGAAGAGTGGTCCCAACATGCAACTGGGGCATTCCAAGAGTCCCCAGAAGGCTTGAGTAAAAATGAATTTTCCCAACCTACAAATAAAGGTTTTGTAAATCTTTTGGCCCTAGGAATTCATCAACACCAGTCACAAAACATGGCTTATTAGAAATGGATCATGGATGTTTGATAAAGGCAGAGAAAATAGCCCCTATTTTCAAGAGAAAATAATCACCTAACCTGTCACATTCAGGGTTACCTGAGGCTCTTGTAATGTTATTTTTAGCTTGCTGAAGGGGTCTTGGCAGGAAGCCTTGAGCATCTTTAGTCAAGGACAGCCATGGCTTGAGCAGACTACCCCTCCTCCCTTCAGAGATGGGACATTCACCTCCAATGATTTCCCTCTATGCAGAAGGGGCAATGCCCTGTTGGCTTAGGACCTTTACTTGGATGCTTTTTGCTCCAATGCCCTGGCTCTCTGCAATGGTAGCAACCTTAAGGCCTGTTGTAGCCAGACTTTCTGTTAAAGAAAACCTGAGGGTTCCTCAAGGGGGCAGGTTTTTATTTCTCTGGGGAGGCAATTACCTTTCCAGAGCCAAAGCGATTAGTTAGGCTTGTTCTCTGGCCTTCAATCTTTCCTCTTGGACCCTCTATATTTTTTCCTAATTGTTGAAAACTCCAAAGGCCAAATCTAAATGGTTTATAAGAGTTTGTGATCCCATGACTTGTTCTTGCAGCTTTCTTCTAATGTCTGGGGCCGATTGCGAATTTTTTCTATTTTCCGTCTTCGAAACAGACTTTCTTCATAATGAATAAGTGGTTTTAAAATCAAATGGGCATTTCAGGAATTTTGTTGCAACAGGAAGCTAAGGCTGAACTGAGAGATGGCCTAAGTCATTTTTATCCTAAGCTATGAGCAAATACACAAAGCTTAGCAGTTGAAAACACATAAAAAAAAAAAAAAAAAAAAAAAACCTGTCTGAATGCGTATACCATGAAATCTGGCAATAAAGAGAACCAGGGTCACTTCCTCTGTTCTGCATACATAATTCTGAGAAGCACTAGTTTGCACAAAATGTTAAAGAAATGGGCAAAAAATGAAACGGTAATAATGTTATCGTTTCTAATTTTATTCTTAAGTTCCCCAATAAGTTAGTACACCCAGGCTTACAGAACATAAATGTCACTTGATCAATCTCATCTCTCACCTTTGGAAAAACTTGTCTCTAAACCATAAATTTATATACTTTCTTTTTAAAGATCACAAGGCAAGATTATTCTGATAAATTCATTAAAATATAAAATTTGGGCGATTTCATAAAAAACTAACACAAATACAAAAGTATCAAAACACCAGAAATGCCACATCAGACTTCAACCCACACAGTTATGTTGTGATCATACATCTTTGTTAGGTACAAGCTGGTAAAAGTAAAGGCATACGTGCACAAATTTCTAATTTAACTCTTCCCCAATTCCCACTCCACTCCCTTGCCCTCCCTACTTCTCAGGTTCAGTTTAGTGATTGACTTCGATATGTTTGTGAAAGTACATCATGTGCATTAGGGTGTCCCCTCTCCCCATATCACCTTCCATTAAGTCAACTTCTTTGCTGACCTAGGGTTTCTTCTTCTTCATTTGGAGACCCTCTTATGTCCCATTTTCTCCGTAGTTTCCTCATATTAGGGAAAGCATATGATTTTCTACATGTTGTGACTGACTAATCTCACTTAACATAATATTTTCCAGTTCCATCCATTTCCCTGCAAATAACATGATTTTGTTCTTCTTTATGGCTGAGTAAAATTCCATTGTGTACATATCTCATAGTTTTGTAATCCATTCAACTGTTGATGAACATCTTGGCTGGTTCCATAGTTTGGCAATTGCAAATTGAACAGCTATAAACATAGATACACATGCACCGGTCTCATAGTTTGGGTTCCATTCTTTTGGGTAGATATCCAGAAGTGGTATTGCTGGATCATATGGTAGGATCATTCCCATTCGTCTGAGGATCCTCCATACTGTTTTCCAAAGTGATTGCACTAATTTGCAATCCCACCAACAATGTATTAGGGTTCCCACTTCTCCACACTCTTGCCAGCATTTGTTGTTGTTTGTGTTCTTGATGATTGCCATTCTGATTGGAGTTAGGTGAAATCTCAAGGTAGTTTTGATTTGCATCTCTCTGATTGCTAATGATGTTGAACATTTCCTCATTCATTTATTGGCCATTTGTATTTCTTCTTTTGTGAAGTGTCTGTTTAGATCCTTTGCCCATTTTTTGATTGGGTTATTTGTTTTCTTAGCTGTGAGTTTCTTGAGTTCACTGTATATTCTAGATATTAGTCTTCTATCAGAGGGGTAGCTGGCAAAAATTTTCTCCCACTCTGTGGGCTTTCTGTTGAGGTTCTTGATAGTTTCCTTTGCTGCACAGAAGCTCTTCAGTTTAATGCAGTCCCATATAATGATCTTCCTTTGAGTTGCTTGTGCTTTTGGAGTCTTGTTGAGAAAGTTTTTACCTGTGCCTATGTGCTGAAGTATTGGGCCTATGCCCTCTTCAAGTAGTTTCAAGGTCTCTGGCCTGACTTCCAGGTCTTTGATACATCTTGAATTGACTCCTGTGCTGGATGAGATAATGGGGTTTATTTCCATTTTCCTGCATATGGTTAACCAGTTTTGCAAACACCATTTGTTGAAGAGGCTGTCTTTTTTCTAATGTATGTTTTTGGCTCCTTTGTCAAAAATCAATTGACTGTATGTGTATGGGTTTTTTCTGAGTCTTCTATTCTGCTCCATTGGTCTATGTGTCTGGTTTTTGTGCCAATACCGTGCTGTTTTTATTCCTGTGGCTTTGTAGTATAGTTTGAAGTCAGGTATTGTGATGCCTCCTGTATGGTTCTTGTTGCTAAGAACTACTTTGGCTATTCTGATTTTGTTGTTGTTCTAAATGAATTTAAGGACTGACTTTTCTATGTCTGTGTGGAGTGACCTTGGTAATTTAATGAGCATCACTTTGAATCTGAAGATCACTTTTGGGAGAATGGCCATTTTGATGATATTTATTCTGCCTATCCAAAAGCATGGAAGTTCTTTCCATTTTCTAAGATTTTCTTCAATTTCTTTTTTCAACTTTTTACAGTTTTCCTTATAGTGGTCTTTTATCTCTTTGGTTAGGTTTATCCCTAAGTATTTCATTTTAGGGGATGCTATTGTGAGAGGAATTATTTTCTGGATTTCTTTTTCAGTGGATTTATGATTGGCATGCAGGAAAACTTCTGATTTTTGAAGATTGATTTTGTATCCAGACACTTTGCTGAATTTATTGATCACTTCTTTAAGCCTTTTGGTGGAGTGTGTTGGGTCTTCTATGTATAGTATCATGTCATCTGCAAAAAGGGGTAGTTTTACTTTTTCTTTTCCTATTTGTACTCCTTTGATTTCCTTCTCTTTCCTTATTGCTCTGGCTAGAGTCCCAAGTACTATATTGAACAGAAGTGGTGATAATGGACATCCTTGTCATGTTCCTGTTTTTAGTGGTAACTCTTGCAGTTTTTTCCCATTTAATATGATATTGGCTGTGGGCCTATTTTTTTCTTTTTGAAATGAAATCTTGTCAGGTTGTCAAGAGTCTCACTATGTTTGTAAGGCTGACCTCAAACGTGTGGTCCTCCTGTTTCAACCTCCCAAGTACTGAGATTACAAGTATATACCACCATGCCTGGCTTATATACTCTATTTATAATTCTAAGGAGAAATGAAACTTATGAAACATAATTTACAATGAATTAATTGCAATTGTATTTTTTCAATTGTGATATTCCTATAGTTTAGAATATTCCTTTATTCCTGAAGGTGAAAGCACAACATAATGCTAGAAATACTTCTTAGGGTTTACCATAAGGTGACCATAGCCTTTCCTTTTCCATATGCCTATTTCTATTAACAAAGCTCTATTATAAATTTTCCTCCAGTCTGAAGAGTTCAGCATGTTCTCAACAAGCGTACAATCTAAAAGGGCAGAGAAGACATATATCCATGTATCAGGCTACGTGTATTGATTGCAGCTACAGATACTTAGTTCAGGGAGGGAAGAGCACTTCTAGCAGACAAACATGGGCCAAAGAAGGCTTCGTTGGAGGGTTAATGGCAGGCAGTATGCTGATGAACATATGGTAAATAAGAGGTTACTAGAAATCAAGTAGACACCAATAAAAACAGAGAGTCAAAGAAGAACAAGGTTCAGGTAGGAGCATCAAGATCTGGTAGCCACGTGCATGACAGTTAAATGAGGGGGGAGATTACTACTTCCTCTAGTGCACCAGGCACATGATCTTGAACTAGGCATACTGACCGCAAATTAAATATTGACAAAATTAACTGTTTTTTTTTTAATTTTTATTGTAGTAATTCGTGCAATATAGCATACATCTTTGTTAAGTACAAATTGTTAACAACATATTTGCACAAAATTCTCATTTGACCCCTTCCCCGATTCCCTCCCTATTCCCTCCCCCTCCCTCCCCCTAAGGTTCACTTCAGTGAGTGACCTTGATATGATTGTGTAGGTACATCATGTGCTTTAGGGTGTCCCTCTGCCCCATGCATCCACTATAATTAAATCAACTTCTTTGCTTATCGAGGATCTCTCTTTTTCATCTGGAGACCCTCCTATGCCCCATCTTCTCCCTAACATCCACATATTAGGGAGAACATATGCTTCTTAACCCTTTGT
>PVLC010016285.1:0-35714 GCA_004027655.1 Graphiurus murinus
TACTGGGGATTGAACTCAGGGGCATTCTACCTCCGAGCTACACCCCCAGCCCTATTTTTTTATTCTTTATTTTGAAACCGAGTCTCACTAAGTTGCGGAGTGCCTCACTAGGTAGCTGAGGCTGGCCGCGAACCCGGATCCTCCGGTCTCAGCCTCCCGAATGCTGGGATTACAAGCGTGCGCCACCACGCCCGGCCATAATTAATTTTTAAGTGTCCAAATCTAAACTCTAAAGTGAGATTATAAAAATTATGGAACTCAGCCAGGAGTGATGGTGCACGCTTGTAATCCCAGTACTTGGGAGGTTGACTGGGGGATCTGGTTCACAGCCACCCTCAACTACTTGGTGAGGCCCTCTGCAACTTAGTGAGACTGTTTCAAAATAAAGAATAAAAAATGGGGCTAGGGGTGTAGCTCGGAGGTAGAGTGCCCCTGGGTTCCATCCCCAGTACTTTTACAAGAAAAAAAAAATATGGAACTCTACTTTGCCTATAATTACAGATATATTTTTTACTCATTTTCCTGTGTGTGAACATTTCTAGTTTTTAATAATAACAAAGGATTTGGGCCTGTAATTGGTGCACACCTGTAATCTCAGTCTTTGGGAGGCTGAGAGAGAAAGACCATAAATTGACAGCCAGCCTCAGTAATTTAGAGAGACCCTTCACAATTTAGGGAGACCCTGTTTCAAAATTAAAATATATATAATAAGGCCAAGGGTATAGCTCAGAGACAGAATGCCCCTGGGTTCAACCCCCCATATCATTAAAAAAAAAAAAAAAAAAAAAAAAAAAAAGAGAGGGAGGGAGGAAAAGGGAAGGAGGGAAGAGAGAAAAAAAAACATTCATTGTATACACATTATTTTTCATCATTACAACTTCTACCAAAATGCATACAAAGTAAAGGGCTCCAAATACTTTTCCTGAGAAAATAGGAAAAGATAATCCTTTGGTTGCCTAGGAAGGAAGGAAGGAAGGAAGGAAGGAAGGAAGGAAGGAAGGAAGGGAGGGAGGGAGGGAGGGAGGGAGGGAGGGAGGGGGGGGGAAGGGCGGGCAGGCTCCTTAGGCCAATCTATAATGTCTCTATTCTTGAAAACACATTGATTTCTCCTATCAATGGGGATTATAATTCTATTTGTAATAACTGAAATAAAGTAAATTGGTTATAATATTCCTGGTTTTCTACTTGATTAAAAACTGTAAACCATGAAAACACTGCCCTGGATTAGTTACTAGGTAGGATGAGGTAGTTTGTTTTCAGAAGATAATAATAATGAGCCTGGTGTGGTAGTGCATGTCTACAATCCCAGAATTTGAGAGGCTGAGACAGGTGGATCACAAGTTTGAGACCCCAGCAATTTAGGGAGACCCAGTTTCAAAATTAAAAGTAAAAAGGGCAGGGGATGAAGTTTAGTGGTAAAGCACCCCTGGATCCAATCTCTCATACTATGTTTAAAAAAAAAAAAAGACCCTAGTTCAGTCCCCAAAATATTAAAAAAAAAAAAGAATAGTGGTTATCTAACTAATTTTTTCCCTCTTTTGCTTACCCAAAGAATAGGAAAATATGAACATGTCATGGAACCAATGAGGCAACTCTGTATAATGTAAAGAACAATGAGCTTGGGTTTGGGTCTTGATTCCACCACTACAGACCAAATAACATTACTGTGCTTAGTTTCTTCATCTACAAAATGGAGGTAATCACTCCCACCTCATGGGAATGGTGTGAGAATTCAATGTAATGATGTAAGTAAAATACTCAGCCTCACTGCCTGAAACTCATATCTTCAAAGAATGATAGTTCTCCTATCTACCCATTCTCAGCACTGAAAGAACTCAGAAGACCTATATGCTCACCACAAGGAGAACTGGAACCAACTAAGGGTCACATGAATGAATCCAGGAACCCAGCTGGAATTTCATCTATGAAAAATTCTGTCCTTTTGTGTGTGCTATAGGGGGAATACTGGAGCATTCTACCTCTGAGTTATACCCCCAGCCCTATTTTACTTTTTATTTGGAAACAGGTCTCACTAAATTGCAGAGAGCCTCACTAAGTTGCTGAGGCTGGCCAAGAACCTGCGATTCTCCTGTCTCAGCCTCCCAAGTACTAGGATTATAAGTGTGTACCACCATGCCTGGCTGAGGCTGGCTTATTATTGTCCAAGTAAGACTGGAGGACAGGGCCTAACTGATAGTGCAGGTAGATCTGGAGTGGGAAAGACAGTGGAGAGGAGGAGGAATAATGCAGCCCCATGAGGATGGTGACAGAAAGACAGGGATGTGCTCATGAATAAGAATGTCTTACTTGTCCCATCTTAATTACTTTCATCTGTTTCTCTCTTCATATTTAAGTACCTAAAGCAGTGAGGTGGTAGGAGACAGTATGAGAGTTGTATGGAAATCTTTGTTTGGGGCAAATGGGTATGTGTGATAATAAAACACACTATATTTTGCAAAGCAGGCTCTCTGCCCTGTGTGACCAGGAAAACAGTTGACAGGCTTGATGTGAAAGTAACCTATGCTATGCTGACACATAGCAAGAACAGGAAAAACACTTGTGGCAAACAAGCTGGCCCTACTTTCACCCTGATTTCATGTGCTCTAGGAAGGAAGAGAGAAATCCTAAGACTATCATTGCCTTGATTCTTTTATTACAATTCTTACTTTTAATTGATATCTTAAATAAAATTAAAGGCAATAAAAGATTTCTAAGCTTATCAAAGGTGGCATGCGTTTTTTAAAATGTTGAGAAACTTTTCTTGAAGACGCAAATCAACTTGAGAAAAATGAGAGGGTAAAGGAGAAGGGGCTCACAGGACAACTTTTAAAATTTGGGCTTTAAGCTAATAGTCATACCAATTAAAATGCAAATGGATTAGGCTTCTAGCTTTTGCCAGCTTGCCAAGGTCCTTGATGATCTACCAGTGGCAAAAGCCATCATGCTTTCTTTTGCTGCATCCTAAATGATGCCCTAAAGGCTTATGAAAGCAATGCCAGATCCCAAAGAGGCAGGACCTGCCCCACCACCACCCGGTACACACACACACCCTCCAAGACCCACCTGGGCAGAAACTTTCAAGCAGGGCACCAAAGGTGCCAGCATGTCTCCCTCAGAACACAGGAGATGCCTGTCTCTCAAAAGGCAAATGCCACAGTACAGAACTAGAGCCACGTAGCACGCAAATGACAGATGGGTCTAGATACATAAGGTAAAGGACAGAATCAGTTTTGGCAACGCTCTGAATATTCATAGACTCTATAAAAGTCCAATCCTTTTAGGGTGCAGTCTGTTAGAAATGAATATGCAACTTCATCAGATAAAAACACTGTATTTCTCAAACACACCACACATGGAACATGTCCCACTTCCTTCTGCTGTCATACACAGCTGCTGGATAGAGGCTTACCTGGAATTTACATTGATCTTTGACTTATGCTCGCTAAAGCAGGTCCCCAAAATAGGCTTTTTTATTTTTAACTGCATTCCCTTTTATATCATTTCACTCATCACAAGAGATGCTGCATTCAGTAAATGATTCCTAAGTATAGTGTTAGAACTGGCTAGCTCCTCAAAATGATCAGGACTCCTAGACTCTACACATGGAACCCTGTGGCAGCAGTATAGAGGCCCTTTACTCAAACTTACCAGTTATTTTTGTGGAAACAGAAAGGGAGGGAAGATGAGAACAGAAGAGAGTAGGCTGGATGAAGGGAGAAGAAAACTGCAAAGAATAAAGTATTCAATACAAAAGAAATTGTCAGTGCATGTCTCAGCACTCCTTACAACTCACCTACTAATAATGAAAATCACTGTACTAGAGGGTTTCCACACCTGTTGCTATAGAACTCCAACCAACTTCTACACAACCATTACAGCAAACAGAGGCTTCACATCTGACCATTCTAAGCTCCAGGCAGGATCCAAGCATTACTTCAAGTCTTAATTCAGCAAGCTTGGCTACAGTCAAACCTCAAGCAGCCAACCAAGGCAACAACAGCCAGGTTCACAGATAAGGCACTCAACAAGAATATGTTTGTCGGGTATGGTGGGAGCAAGTAGATTTAAGATGAAGGTGCTCCTTGGTCTCAACACTGCTTTGCCTGAATCTTGTTAGCTTTTTAGAAACATTAATCATAAAGTCATTTTTCACAAATAAAAATCTCTAACAAGACCTATGTTCAAGTGATTCCAATCAAATTATCAGAGACATAAATTTGATCACTTGTGAAAGTGGTTTACTTTACGACTTTGCTACACCTGAGACTTTGAGGCACCTGTCTATAATACCTAAAATCAAATTCAACCTATGTCAGTTTGTCAACAATGAGGTTTTTCCCAAACTTATATGAGGTATCAAGAACGAGTCACCAAGCTAGAACTAGTCTGTCATCCACATTCCATATTTATGAACAAGGGAATGCTATGAATACATCTAAACCGCAGATTGTTCTAAATAGCTGTATGTATCATAAGCTAAACTTCTTTAAATATTTAGAGACAAACTTTTCAAAATTTGTATGGTTTTCTCTTGGTGTTATCTAGTACTTAAAAAAAAAAAAAAAAAAAAAAAAACAGCAAGAAGCAACACAAAACAGGTTAGAAGGGGACGACGGCTTTTAAATGCCTTGGCCTGGAAGTGCCCTACATCCCTTCCACTCACAGCCCTGCCCTAAGAGAGTGACACAGCCCAGACCCAACAGCACCAGAGACTGGCTAATGAGGAAGCACATGAAATATCTGCTTCATACCTTCCAATTTCAGAATTATTAGATTCTAAAGATCCAGAAGCCCTGGACCCCTCATCTTACAAGCTCAAGTTTGGTAATCTCCTCCTACTATTTATTTATATTGGACCGGTTCTTGGTTCCATGCTGATTTTCTTACAAAACTATATAAAACAAATGGGGCCCTACAGGTATAAATTCCACAGAACAAAAACCTATAAAGTGAAATTAAATCTCATACATTTTTTACTCGTATCAATTATGTACCACTTTTTTTTTTTTTCAAAACGTGCATACTCTAATGAATGATAGAGCATATTTGGAGTCTAAACAATGCCTATCAGCATCTGTGAGAGGTTCATCTTTTTTACTTGGCCTTTTGTCGGGCCTATTTTTTGGTCAGCTTTATTTTCTCTTTAATTTTGCTAAGTGAACACTATTTTGACAATGGGTTAAGCAATACACAAAAAGCAGAGGAAAAAATATTAACAAATTAAGCACTTTTGTCTCATCCTCCTCAACACTGTGCCAACCACTGCACATTCCACACTGCGGGCTCAGGAAACACTGCGCTCAGGGACCGCCTGCTGTGCATTCAGCACACAAATCACTTTGACTAAGATCACACGCACTTATCTTTATTTTTAAAATCTCCTATTGTTGCCAGTGGCACTTGAACATTATTATTACTAATCCAGCTATTCTTAATAATAGTATTTAAATAACTTGTCATCCTGGGAACTTTAAAGACAATAGCTAATTAATTGTCAAGCATTTAACATAACAGGATTCTAATCTCCAACCTCTAAAGCAGGGTATTTATTTGTTATAATGATAAAAGTTTTGTTTGAATTGCTTATTTATGCAATATATATTCTCTACCACCTCAATTCTAATTTTTATATTTGCCTTGTAAGTAAAATAAAGAATCACATGCAGAAAGACACAGACAGTACACTTCACAAACAGTAATGAATCTCTTGCGACTCCTCTTATTCACAGTACAATAGAGTCTATATTACCATGCAGAGGAAAACAAAACAGAACAAAACACCATAGATTATTTCCCTTGTTTGTAAGACATGCTCACAGTATTCAGATAGGAACAAGAACTTGAAGGTGCAGCATGCTATCCCTTAGCAGTGTGAGTAAATACAATATTCTGTTGACATCTTGTTCCTGCTTTCAAACAACCAGGTATGTTCCATATGAACTGTCAGAGCAGCTAAATAAGTTTTCCTGCCTAAATGTGCCCACACTCTTTTCAGGGACCTCACCTTAAGCTGAACTGCATATCTTAATTGAACCCTGTAGTAACTATTTCTTAACTTGCAATAATCATCTGAAATCAATATTTAAAAGGAATAAACATGACCACTTTTATTTGCAAACCTTCTCCTTACACATAGGCGCGCACACACACACACACACACACACACACACACACACACACACACACATACTTTCCATGTGACAATGCAAATGGTCTGAATCCAGCAGAAAACAGAAAGATGTCAAAGAAAGAGAGATAGAATCCCTTTCCCAGGCCCTTAATGAGGTCTCCAGAGCCAAAGGCAAACCAATAACAAATTGTACTTTCCACATATGGGGGAGGGGTGCAGGCAGGATGGAGCTTGTCATCTGAAATTAATTGAATTTAGCCGTGCCAAGAAAACACTGGTAATAAACCCTCCCCATCTAAATTAAGGGTTTTATACCATGAAAAAAATAAAAATTTATGGCAGTAATTTCATCTGGGTTTTTCAAGAAGTGCTTGCTGATTTTCTTGTACTCAGTAGAAAAATCCCCAAGGAGCAATGCAGACTGCAATGAGGCAGACTTCTAAAAAGATACCATTTAATTTCTCATTCCTCCCCCTGCACTATTACCACACTTCCACTTTCCTCTAACTCAGTATTAACTCTCTCAACACAATTCTCTTCATTAACTCTCAGCAATGTCTCACAAGGCAGGTGAGAGTGCTTGATCGGCAAGTGCCCATCCTTTGCCCTTAGAAAGAAAATAGCTGGGAAAAAAAAACAGAAACTAAGAAGCCCCTGCATCCATTTCTAGGTTTTCTTTATGTTCAGCCATCTTGATTAAAAGTATCAAAAGTCTTAATGGCTTAAAAACAACCTCTAAACAAATCCGTCACTCAGCCCCTTTAATGCTGGTGTCAAGAACTGATGATGATCGACTTCAGTTCCCAACCAGTGGGTCCTGCATGGTGGTGCAGTGGCAAAGGCCAGGCACAGAGTTATTTGCAAGAGTTCAGCAAACCTCCATGGACACCAAGCACTGCCTGCAGTCCAAATGTATAATGTATGAAACACAGACACAATATTCCTTTTCTAATATCCACAGATACCGTTGTGATTAATCAAACAAATACATTTAAAAAATTACTAAATTCATAGCAGCTTTCTTGTCATTTTCTCAATCAATGGATATTGTAAGTAAAAGGGTAAATTTACAATCTTGAAATATTTTTGATGTCTAAATGGTCTTCTTACTGAAGATAAGAAACAACTGACATGAGTGTTAGTATCCGGTGCTTTGCACTTAGGCATATGGCAGTGCTCAGCACCTGCTGCCCATAGGTGTGCGAACATTCTTCCTTGGCCCCTTTGGCATTTATTTTTTTCTTCACTGCAGTCCTTACTGCTTTACTTCACCGATTCATTCCATCTCTACATGTGTGAGAAAACAGCAATTTTCAAAGCGTGGTATGGGGAATCCTGGAGGGTCCTGAGACCCATTTGGGAGGTCCATGTGGTCAAAATCTCCTAATTCTAAGGAGTTACTGGCCTTCCATGTGTGTACAGTTAGGCTTTCCACAGGCTCCACGACGTGTGATATCACAGCAGACTGAATGAGAAAAAGACCTGAAGAGCCAACTGCCTTCTATTTAATATATGAGATTATTAGTGAGATTTGCAAGGACACGCTCCTCACTAAATGTATTTCCTTTTGGAAAACAGAACTATTCTTCATTAAAAATTTTATTTATATTGGCATGTAATGGGTTTATCATTGTATTTTTAAGTAAATAAATAAATAGAATGGATATTTCCTGCATAAGCAAAGGCTTTTTGCGGTCCTCAGTAATTCTGAAAAGTATAAAGGGCTCCCAAGAACCAAAGCTTGGGAACTATAGTCATAGAGATTACAATCTGTGAAGTCCTGGTGTCTAAGCAGTACCAGGTTTATTTTCCCATGAAATGTGCTGATCTCTAGAGAAATATAAAAAGAGGCAGGACCCCTCACTAACAAGGATGATGAAGAGGGAATTCAAAAATATGGGATTGGGCGGTGGCACCTACTGTTCTCTATGCCCCCTTCTAAAATGACATTGTAAAATACTGTCTTAGAGGAAACCTAAGAAGGGCTCCTTCCAGAGCTGTGACTACTGACATGGACTATGAATAATACTTAATGCACCTTCATTTTACTACCCACAAAACAATACTAGCACATTAGTGGGAAAATTAATATTTTTCCATGGTTGTATGGTCTTCGTGTCAGCATGATATTTCCGGCATTTTAGAAGCAAGATGACTTTCCAATTTTGCTTTTTTTTTTTTAAGTTTTTTTTTTTCCAGCACAGATTTTATACATTTCTTGAGTACAACAGGGTTACATAGACATTTATGACATATCAATCATTGTAAGAACACTTCTTCGTT
This sequence comes from Graphiurus murinus, assembly GCA_004027655.1. NCBI lineage: Eukaryota > Metazoa > Chordata > Mammalia > Rodentia > Gliridae > Graphiurus > Graphiurus murinus. The sequence goes on from PVLC010016285.1 coordinate 8,414, forward strand.
TTACACGTATTGCCCACATTCTTAACATAGCCTGGTAAAGCAAACTTTCTAGAGTTATAAAACTATACTCCTTTAGGGCCATGTATTTACTTTCTAAGAAGTAGGAGGGTCTTTCATCTACGCATCCTAGAAGCAGTCTCCAGACTTCGAGACACCAATGTACCCATAGCAGAAGAGTCAGTATAATTACTCATATATGCAGATAGCAACTGCCAGGGGGGTAAGGGCCCAGCTGGGCTCCCACAACTCCCGGTTTTTATTTAAAAAATGCACGAAGGACTGTGCCTGCCTTAGGTCGTTTCCTACAAGGTGCTTAATCTTACCCATCATGGGGTCTCGAGGAGTCATTCAACGAGCCCTGTCTTAGGTTAATATTGCCTATTTTAGTTCTTTTTACAAGAAAAGCTCTCTCCTTCATGACTAGCCTCCTACAGCTTTCAAATCACAGAGCTCAGTACCATCCACTTGGAAGAGAAAGTAGAGAAGGCAAAGAAGACTCAGAGGAAAATAGCCATTCCCCATATTTTCAAATGTCTTTATGACGAAGTGGCAGCAAGGTCAATAACAAGGCACACATTCTGCTGACAGAAATCCTCAAGGCCAGTGAAATGATACCAACTTTGCAGAGGCAAGTGGGACATCTTAATCTTCTGCACATGTTTGGAAACAGGATGACTCATCCTTAATAAGCACACTGTGCCCACCAAAACCAGTACATTGTTTAGAATATAAGGCATCAGATCCATGAAGAAAAGGAACTATTAGAAAAATTAAATGACCATACTTATGTAATTCGATTCAATTCAATGAACGTTAAGTGAGTGCCTGTTCCAGTCATTAGCCTAGGTGATCATAAAGAGAGGATAAATGAGACATAAGTGCACAACATCCAAGAACTCACATTCTGAAAGGGAAAACAACTAAATTTCTATAACAGAATGTATAAGTGATATGAAACTGGGTGCTCAGTACCATGGAAACATAGAAACAAGAGCAATTCAATCTGGTGGGAATAGGAAAAAATTGATATTATACACATAATAAGGAGGAAAAAAAGTGAGAAGTTTGTGCCTAACTCATGGTTTCCAATCTCAGCTAATCCTGCTCTATCTCCCAATGACCTTTTTATGTGTCACATCTGTTCTTTCATTCTTCACCGCTGCTATTTCAAACTTCCTCCATTCCTCTCATAGCTCCAACCCAATCCCCTACAGCGCTACTCTTAGCAGTAGTTCTTGCTGCTGTCTTATGCAGAGAAAAAAACAGAAGCGGCAGCCTCTGGCCCCCACCCCATGGGCCTGCTGCCTCCTCCTGCCCTCCAGGAGAAAGCCAAAGCTAAGCTCTTCACTAAGACTCCCATGTACACCTGTCTATTCTCCCCTCAGGAATGTGTGCTCCCAACCTCTTTCTCCTAATTGCTTAACCAGCATTTAAATATACTTCCCCAGCAAGCCCCTCTAAAGGTGGCCATTTTTTGTTTTTGTTTTTCCTCTTGATGCACCAAAAATCCCAGGACCAAGAAGTAGGAGAGGCAGTTATCCTTGTCTCCATTACTACTCCCAAACCCTTTCTGCCTGTAATTCCTTCTCAAGCCCCACCTGCTCCTGTCACTATTATCTCAACTCTGCACTCATTCCACCACCTGCAAACGTACACACCTGGCTCACTTCTCCTCCACTCCGGCTCCTGTCCTCACTACTATGACCACAACACTGTGCAGAATGCAAATATCATCTTGGCCTCTTGAGTTTTAATATCATTTCCAAGGACTCTTCATTCCACTATATTTCAGTGACACAAATTCATAGGCAACTTCTTGACTTAGTAAAGAGACAGCATAGCCCTGCCAAAATTTTAAATTTGAACATCCCACATTTCAGTACTCCTTCCCATCTTCCCACTCATTCAGTTTGGTATCTCCAGTGCTAAAAATTCTTTCCCTTCATTGAACTTTCTAGTCCACTGATCCCACAGCAGTCTCACCACCTCTTTCTGCCCTTACTTCCACCCTCTGTTCAGCTTAGACCCGATGGTCTATGTGTAATCATTCCCTTGCAGAGGACTCTCACCTCCCTGTTCCTCTCCTTCAAACTCCAGCCCCAAAAGACCTCAAGTGTCCATCTTCTCTGAGCACACACCCAAGGAGCTGCATACAGCTAGTGAAAAACCACTCAACCAGACTTTGTCTCAAATTCAACACTGCCCAGGAATCCTATTATATTCCCTTTCCTACTTTCTAGGAACTATTTTGTATGTTGAGTCTTTTAAGTCCTTCCTTTTAACTTCTTTTTCTTTTATTTCCATTCTTTCTTTTTCCTCTTCTTTTCTTTTTCATGCTGGGGATTAAAACTAAGGCTTTCCTCATGCTAAGCATGTGCCTTACCCCTGAGCCACACCTCCAGCTTCTATACCTTTCCTTTTCAAATGATGGTTTTATATCTTATTTACTGAGACTATAGAACTTCCCTATGTAACTACCACCAAAATTACACAATTATTTGCAACTAAAATTTTCTTCTCCCTTCTCCCTTTCCCTATCAATCTCCAATTGGAGATGTGGTCCATGTACTTAGGACCACATCTCTTCTTACCTGTTCAAGGACTTTGTCCCCTTAATTAGATATATACTCTTACTCCTGTAAATCGATCAATCCCTATAAATGTAAAAATGTGAATTATCATAGCTTTTTGAGAAAGTGATTCACAATTCCATGTAAAATTATATAAAACACATATATCCTTCAACCCAGTAAGCCCATTTCTGGAATCTGTCCTCTGTAAGTAAATTTGCCAATAAGTAAGGATGGACACAGAGACAAAACTACAAGAGTGTGTTACAACATTTCTTCAGTGACAAAACACATAAGTGCTTGTCACTAGTGAAAGGGTAAGAAAGTTACAGTAGGACTATTCATGGACTCCCCTGTATCCCTTCCAAGAATGAACCAGATCTACTCCAGGGCAGTACCAGTGTGCAGCTCTACTGCCTCACTTCCTTTTACTTCTGTCCCACCACTGAAGATGGTTTTGTACTGGTGACCACTAATCCAGATGATGCCAAATGCACAGACACTATTCTGATCCCATTAGAGCCATCTGACAAATTGTTTACTCTTCTCATTCCTGAAACACCCTTCTCTCAGCTTCCACAACAACACCTACTCCTGAGCTTCCTCCTACTTCACCGTTTTCTCAGCTTTCTTTGCAAGCTCTTGATTCCTCTGTCTGACTTCTAGCTACTGGCATTCCTCCAGGCTTAGTCCTGCATTCTATTCTCAGGTGATCTCATCCATTCTCAGGGCTTTAAACACATATATATACCAACAATTTTTATATAGAGTATTTATTGGAGGATTGTGGGTATAACACAGTGGTGGTGTCCTGACCTAACATATACAAGCTCTTGGTTTCCATCTCCATCACCACAAAAATCAGACACCAAAGTATTCCCTCTTATCTTTCCCTTGATCCTTCCCTTGCTGATGAATCACATCATGTTAATTCTACACAATTATTTCACTAGCTACCTTCTTCACCCTACCTCTACTGCCATTTGCCTAATCGAAGCAACCACTAACTGAACTCCATGTTTCTATTTTTGCCCCACCTCCAATTACAAAATATTCTTTGTGTGTGCAGGTGCATACACACACACATACACACACACACACACACACACACACACACACACACACACACATTATAAATGTAAAAACATTCTCAAGAAAACAGTAGGTTTAACCTGGTGGGATGGTGCACTCCTGTAATCCCATAATGTAGAAGGCTGAGACAGAAGGATTACAGGCAATTGGTAATTTAGTGAGATACAGTTCCAAAATAGAAAACAAAAAGGACTGGGGGTGTAGCTCAAGAGTAGACTATGCATGGGATCAACCTTCCCCCCAAAAGAATACAGTAAGTTTCTTGAGTTCTCTGTATATTCTAGATATTAGTCCTCTATCAGAAGAGTAGCTGCAAAAACTTTCTCCCACTCTGTGGGCTCTCTGTTGAGGTTCTTGATAGTTTCCTTTGCTGCTCAGAAGCTCTTCAGTTTAATGCAATCCCATGTATTGATCTTGCTTTTGGGGTCTTGTTGAAAAAGTTTTTACCTGTGCCTATGTGCTGAAGTGTTGGGCCTATGCCCTCTTCAAGTAGTTGCAAGGTCTCTGGCCTGACTTCCAGGTCTTTGATCCATCTTGAGTTGACTCTTGTGCAGAGTGAGAAAGTGGGGTTTATTTCCATTTTTCTGCATATGGATAACCAATTTTGCCAACACCATTTGTTGAAGAGGCTATCTTTTTTTAGTATATGTTTTTGTCTCCTTTGTCAAAAATCAATTGACTGTAAGCATGTGGTTTTGTTTTTGAATCTTCTATTCTGCTCCATTGGTCTATGTGTCTGTTTTTGTGCCAATACCATGCTGTTTTTATTACTGTGGCTTTGCAGTATACTTTGAAGTCAGGTATTGTGATGCCTCCTGCATGGTTCAAGAAACTCACAGCTAAGAAAACAACCCAATCAAAAAATGGGCAAAGGACCTAAATAGACACTTTACAAAAGAAGAAATACAAATGGCCAATAAATGTATGAGAAAATGTTCAACATCATTAGCAATCAGAGAGATGCAAATCAAAACTACCTTGAGATTTCACCTAACCCCAATCAGAATGGCAATCATCAACAACACAAACAACAACAAATGCTGGCGAGGGTGTGGAGAAGTGGGAAACCTAACACACTGTTGGTGGGATTGCAAATTAGTGCAACCACTTTGGAAAACAGTATGGAGGATCCTCAGACAAATGGGAATGAACCTACCATATGATCCAGCAATACCACTTCTGGGTATCTACCCAAAGGAATGAAAACCAAACTATTAGACCAATGCATGTATATCTATGTTTATAGCTGCACAATTCACAATTGCCAAACTATGAAACCAACCAAGATGTCCATCAACAGATGAATGGATTACAAAACTGGGATATGTACGCAATGGAATTTTACTCAGCCAAAATCATGTCATTTGCAGGGAAAAAAATCATGTCATTTGCAGGGAAATGGATGGAACTGGAAAACATTATGTTAAGTGAGATTAGCCAGTCACAAAAAGTAAAAAATCATATGCTCTCCCTAATATGTGAAAGCTAGGGAGAAAATGGGGGCATAAGAGGGACTCCAGATAAAAAAAGAGAAACCTTAGGTGAGTAAAGAAGTTGATTTAACTGAAGGTGATGGGAGGTGAGGGCGGGAACACCCTAATGCATATGATGTACTTTCACAAACATATCAAAGTCAATCACTAAACTGAACCTGAGAAGGAGGAAGGGCAAGGGAGTGGGGTGGGAATTGGGGAAGGGTTAAATGAGAAATGTGTGATGTATGCCTTTACCAGCTTGTACCTAACAAAGATGTATGATTACAATGCACCAATTAAAAAGAATAAAAAATAAAAACATAGTATGCACACACACACAAAAGAATACAGTGGGTTTGAATATTCTCCCACACATGAGTGTTATCAAGAATGAAGTCTCTAAGAAAGAAGTCTCTATTTTGCTTTGTTATTTGGGTTTTCTTTGCCACAGCTAAACTATGTTGCCTTTGCATCAACTAAGTAAAGAACAGTAACTAAGATATGTTAGAACTAAAAGGTTCAGTACTACCAGTTTGTACATCTATAACTCTTCATGCTCCACCTTCTTGATCTTATAAATACCATCTAGAAAAGCACAATGCCAGAAACATGTAAGCCATTTGAGCACCTGTACTCTCCTCAAAATGCCTAGTGGGAACTCCTGAAATAAAGCAGAAGAGTGGTTCAAATGGTTCTGAACCTTTCAAAAAAACCAATAACTGCAGTCCTTAGTAGCAAACATACATAAAATATAAAATGGCGCAGAATTAATACTTCTCAAAATAAAAGTCTAATAAAATCCTGAATTTGGGGAAGAGGCATTATATAAATAGGGCAAAAACATCTTTATAGTCCCTTTGCTCCTTGAACGCAGCAGCCTCAGCCTATAGCTGAATGAATGCTTGATGAATGATGAATAAATATGGTTCTTAAAGGACTACTCACATTTTCCTAATCTGATTAAAGAACCAGGTATCCTTAGCTTCTTGTCTCATCCCCAAAATATCTATCACATGCCTAAATCTATCTGGTAACATGTTAGTAAATAGCAAACTGAGAGAACTTAATGAGCTTGGTTTTACATTTCAGAGATTACTGTACAAATCCTACTAGTGGCACTGCCTCCCAGTCTCAGCACCACCAAATAAATGTGCACACCCTGTACTTCAGCCACGTTCCTTCAACGTGCCATGATCCTTCACAATGCCATCGCTTTTCACACATACTGCTCCCTCGGCCTAAAATATCCTGCCCACCTGCAGAACCTCTGCCTTTCCTCCATGCCCTAGGTGAATGTTAACTTCTTTATATTTTTGGAATTCCTCAGAAACAATCATTTCCTCCTTTGTGTTCTTCTCCCAGAGTTTTTTGTTTTGTTTTGTTTGCGGTACTGGGCATTGAACTCAGGGGCATTCTACCTCCAAGCTATACCCCCAGCCCTGTTTTTTATTCTTTATTTTGAAACAGGGTCTCACACTAAGTTGTGGAGTGCCTAACTAGGTAGCTGAGGCTGGCTGCGAACCCAGATTCTCCGGTCTCAGTTTCCCAAATGCTGAGATTACAAGCATGCGCCACCATGCCCGGCTTCCCAGAGTATTTTGTAAATATTATTAGTGTAGCTTGAATCTTAGCTCAACTATGATAATTAAATTCATTAGGCATGATTCAAAATAAAAGAGGAAATCATAGATTTGGGTTTCATTCTCAGAGATATGGGAAAGTTTCACATGGAAGGGCAAGGAGAAGAGATTTGCTTGTACAGGTGACAAGAAGGTCATTTCAAATATAAGCTGAGATTCTGAGAAGGAATTCAACTTAGATGTGTAGAAGCAGAGGAAAGGAAAGTGAAGTGGTCTGGGTCCCTCTTCAAAATTCAGAGTGGGGACTTTGACCTTGATCCACAGGGCAATTAAAAAGAAAAATACCACTAAGTTTTAAAGAAGAAAAAGGACAGAATGGTTGTTACCACCTGTTTAATCATTAGAGTGCCCATGGACCATGTGCATATCAAGCACCATAGAGTATCATCAACTGAGATGATCCATGTAAAATTCATTCTCCTGCTAAGCTGTTTAAGAATAAGGATGTGGGCTCATCCACTACCATGTATCTCCAATGCCAAGAAGTGGGTGGGAATTTGCTTACTGAAGTGAACTGAATTCTTTAACACCTTTATGTAACATGCTATGCAAAGTCTTTCCCAGCTTCCCAAACAGAGCAACTTGTGTTGCTGAGAGATAAGCGACTTTGCCTGACCCTTTCTCCCTTTCTCATTTTCCCCGCCCCCAACACATCCAAACACAAATAATCCCCTGAGAGGCAGCCATCAATAGTTTAATAAATTTCAGGAAATATCTTCACCTTTCTCTAAAGGGGCAGATTTTTAAAATGAGTCCATATTATTATAAACCATACTTTTTATTAGTATGTTCAATTAACTACTATACTGATAGAAGTTTGTAGTTGAGATCTAAGTATTTCCATGTAGCCTAATGTAAAAATTTGACATTATGATACATGTAATGTCAAAATAAGGAGTTAAAGTCCATAGGTAGTCTAAAAAAATCCAAAATTAACCAAGGTATAACAAGAACCCAGTCAAAAAGCTATTAGCAAATGCAGTGGTTCTTAATTCGTTTGGACATACACTCCAAGTATAAATTCCAAGGAATTCATGGTGTCTCACTGTTTCCCCAGTGCTTGATCATGGAACCTATTAGAGCCCAAAGACCCCTTAGTTTTACCTGACTTATAGAAATTTTCTTAGAAGATTTATTTAAAGCCCGGCATGGTGGTACATGCTTGTAATCCCAGTACTTGGGATGCTGAGACAGGAGGATTGCAGGTTCATGGCCAGCCTTAGCAAGCTTGTGAGGCTCTCTGCAACTTAGAGAGACCCTGTTTCAAAATAAAAAGATAAAATCAGGCTGGGGTGTAGCTCAGAGGTAGTTCGCCCCTGAGTTCAATCCTCAGCACCACCACCAAAAAAAAAAAAAAAAAAGATTCATTTAATAAAAGCACATTTTAAGAAGAACTCGTATCTTGTTTTAAAAGTGCCATGAAGCTTTCAACAATCTGATATAAATGGAAGAGAAGACTTGTTCCTTGGGCTAATGTTAAAATCAAATTATTATACTGCTCATAAAAATGAATCCAAGGAGTGATTCCCCTTTGGATAAAACAATCAATATGAAGACACATACCCTTGCACACATCTATTTATATCTATTCTGACAGTCTACCATTGATTGTAAAACTATCAGGAGAAGTGGGATAGATACGCAAAAGTACTAATGCCATCAACTAGACACATTCAGTGAGCTACAGACAACATGTTCAAGAAGCTTGACTGTAGTTTACCAGCACCAGTACAATGCTCAGATGGTATTCTTATTTTTGTGGCCTTACTAACATATCCCAGGTTCTAACATGCACTATATGAGTCTTGACTGTGATAACAAATTGCCAGCTGTCTCATAAAAGACAATTTGATTTAGCAGAAGGCAAATGCTAGCATAGAACAAAAGTAAATAAAGATGGCTACATATGCTCCACTTTTCAAACTGGAAAGTGACAGTGAGGAGAGAAGAAGAGGGAAAAGACTAAACATGAAGAACAGCTGCTACCAATAGCAGACTAACTATTCAACTAGCCTAATAATACAGTGCAGCAAGAATGGCAATTAAAACTGCTGGTGCAAAGATTCAGATCCAGAGATCTGAAGACTAAAACCATGGGAGCCCAACCAATCCACCCCTCCCCCCCGCTATCAAAGAAGGCCATGCTAAACTCAGATGAAGTGTGCAAAAAGTGCTTTGTAAACTGTAATTCTCTATAGAAATACACAGTACCACTGCTATTCCTAATATGGGCTTATTCTTTTTATTTTTTTAGTTGTATATTTATAAAAAATACCAATTCTTTATTTTTATTTCCAATAAATAGAATGCATCTACTAACATTTTTATTATTTTACTTTTTATTTCCTTGAAAATCTTCAAATAATATATGCTGCCCAAATTAAATATCTTGAAGGCATAACACAGGAATAGAATATGTAATTTAAATGAGAATGAAACATGAACAAAGTCCACCCCTTTCATGTCTTACAAACATGTCTGCAGAATATCACTCAAACCTATTAAAATTCTAACATGTCCTGGGAGTGCCCCTACTTTAACAGAACCAAGCACTCATTAAAGATTTGATGAAGGCGGGAGGGAATGATTGGCCTTTCTTAACAAAGGAGGAGGACTTGGAGATGTGCTTTCCGTGGGTATTATGAAAGAAAAATGCTTTAAAGGGGTCAAAAGGAGAGCCTGAAGAGAAACTTAAATGTCTGACTTCACCACCCACCTAAAAAGAGCTACTTCATCCAAGTGAAAACTAAAATGGACCACCACTATCAGTTAGGGAACCATCTAACAAAGAAAGAATTTCTACAAGTGACCTCTGGGTACCTTTCAATACTATAGCCCTTCCAAACAGATACCAGAGTAAATGTAGCCAAGAAGAACCTAACTTATGATTTTACTTAAATTTTTCAAATATTTTTAGTAGACCTACTTATGTGGATATAATTTAATTTTAAAGTATTTTGGAAATACATTTAGTCCAGTTGTGCCTGAAAATAGAAAAGAAAAAGTAATTTTCTAGTTTTATAGATGCGTCTAGAATTCTGTCTGAAGATGGATTAATCTACAGTTACTCAGCCGCAGAATATTGCTTCTACTGCACAGACTTTGTATGTGAACTATTAAATCCATTAGATCGATAGCAGTTCCTCCCACCTTCTCCTAAAGAGCTGATTTAATGAGAACATTTTCTTATTCAAGGCTCTCTTTTTTAAGGGAGCACAGTCCTATATGAAAGCAGTCAGTACTTCCTCTGACACCATAATGTCACACAAACAACCTGGAGCAGAGCAATGAGGCAAATGCTAGGTAGTAAATAAGTGAGTTGGTTGAAAAAACACCACTGTGGAATTTCAACTTAATACTGGACTTGACTTGCCAGGCGCAGTGCTGCACACCTATAATCCCAGTACTTGGGAAGTTGGGATATTTAGCAAAACTCAGCAACCTAAGGAGATCCTGTTTCCAAACAAGAAAAAAAAAAGGGGGGTTGGGGATGTAGCTCCCCAGGTAGAATGCCCCTGGTTTAATCCACCACCACCACCCCACACACACACTGGACAAAAGTAGTATCAAAATTCTTCAAATTACACAGGAACTAATGGTATCATGATAAAGAATTAGAAAGTGTTATTTTCTTACTACTAAGCATAGAACCGTTTGCCTTTAAATAATGTATTTCAATATCCTCTCTCCACATTTGCCTTCTAAAACTAAAAGATAACAGTGGGAAGAGATTTATCCTTTTGTTCTCTCTGGACCTTCATATTAATAGAGATAACAGGGACATTATGTCTGTTATTCTTGGTTTAGACAATATAAGCAATGGGAAGCCTTGAGATAGAGTCATTAGTACTAAGCTCTCTCTCCTCTGAGCCTTTAAACATGAAAAGCATAAAATAAATCATAAAGTACTACTTGATGTACCAAAAAATGTAAATGGAGACAGAGGGTGGATCAATGTGTATTGTCTCACAAATATAGTCTCAAAGATAATTGGTAATGTTCTCTTTTTCCAAAGAAGTGAGGGTTAAATATAGTCACTCTGTACAGAGACGGATGATCTTCAGGATGTGTAAATTATACATTACAGTTACATAACAGACTAAATCACAGTCATCAACAAAAGAAAATTTGGCACAATTCTTGAATTTTTATGATTCTAACTCATAAGTAAAGCCTTAAAAAGAAGGGAAAAAATATCACCTTAAAGCAGCCATACAAGAGAAAGCCTCATACCTCAGGGCAGGAAAACCAAGTACCCAAGGTAAGTGAAAGAAAAAGCTGATCATCCTCAGTGGACTAGGAAAGGGAAGGGGTACTTTTTGTCCTCAAGGTTACATTCAATAAAATAAAACTTGGCTGTTCCATGAATTTAAATTTTAAAAACTGAGAGAAGAGTTGAACAAATGAAATAATGTGTGTATCTGTTTAAATACCAACAGACCTAATGTGACTTGATGTCCCTAAATTAAGTACACTCACTAAAGTCAGATGAAAGAACAAGATCCTTTCAGAGCATGTCCACAAATCTGGATAGTACAAACTGGGCACTGGCAAAGAATTCCCATGTGTCCAATGCAACTAAAAGGGCTACCTGGACCCTCACTCTGCCATGCCAGTGCCACCCAATACAGGCAATTAAGTACAGGTCAAAGCACCCAGCCAGTGACATGCTGGGGATGTCCAAGCTGTCTCAGTTCCTCTTATGACACAGAAGCAGGAAGTCTCCTCAGGCTTATTAAGATGCACCCAATTAATATTCATCTCTGACAAGCTCATCCTTAATCTCCCATACAAAAACAGCTCTCGTTACTCTGCAATATCTATTAAACAATCATAGTGCTGCAGCTTAACCAAAGAAAATGGAAGACATACATGAGGACTACAAAGACCACACCAACCCGAATCAACATTCTTCCTTCCATTCCATCAGATTGTACCTCTTCTGCCACCAATTCAACAGTTTTCTCACTACACAATGAATAAAAAGGAAAACTGTTCTCTGAAAAGAGATTGGTCTTGTAAGAACAGAACTCAAAGCCAATACTCAGAGGATTTCCAAAGTGTCTAGAGCTCCAAAGAGCCCATCAATCCTGATAAACCTGGAGAGACCAGCAAACTGAGGATGCACAGAGCCCACTCTACTCTGTCTTAGTCATATTTCATAATGACTAGAGGGAGTTGATGTTGACCTATATTCATAACCAGTATGATTTGTGAACTCTGGAATGCTGCCAACACTTTTTATAAGAGATTCCCAGACAAAAGTAAACCATCTTAAGGTGATTGTCTTAAAACTTAAGAGCTTTGAATAATAAAAGCAGTAGCTGGCTTACTTTTCAAAACTAACATTTCCTAGCAATTAAATATTAAAATAATGCTATAGAAAGAAGCAAAACAAAATAGTTTGACTTCAACCTTCCTGAAATGTCCTGGGACAGGAACCTTGTGCATCTTCTCAAATACTTGAGCCAACTCCATTTCTCTTCCTTTCTTGCTTCCCTCCTTGCAAGACTTCTCTTGGTGCCCTATTCATGTACCTTCAAGATGTTATGAAATACCACACTGGAGAGCATGGGATCTCACCTGAGTTGCCACAGAAGGCCTAAATGGTGCAGCATGGGAGTACAAAGGAGTTAGCTCCCTGTGGAGTAAACCTCCATCAACCAAGAAAAGGAGATAGGAAGAAATCAGGCAGCTATATTCTGTCTTTCTTTCTTTTTTTTCCAAGAACCTAAGTGTAGTTCCTCCTTGCAACCGTTTCACAGAAACCCTGTTGGCAAAATGACTATGCCTGCAGAATGGCCTGCTATGTCTCTTCAGAGGTGGTTGTGAAGCAAAAGCTCACTGTATAGTACATTAAATCCATGTCCTTGTGTCTCTCCTGGCTTCACTTCCTTCTGCTCTTAGCCTGGTAGACCTGGACCTGCACCTCTCAAAGAGAGCATCAGCACCTGAATCTTTGCCTCAGGTTGTATTCCAAAGAACTCAGGCTCAGACACTAGGCTAATAGAAAAATTAAGAAGAAATCGTTAAAATACAGCTGGGCACTGTGGCACATTCCTGTAATCACAGTATTTGAGAGACTGAGACAGGATGATCACAGGTTCCATACCTGTGTGTAACTTAGCGAGACCCTGTCTCAAAATTAAAAAAAGGGCTGGGGATGTAGCTCAGTGGTAGAACACCTCTGGTTTCAATCCCTAGTACCATAAACAAACAAACAAACAAGCAAACAAATAGAAACATTTTCAAAATATATAAGAGTCAAAATCCTTAGAAGTAGGAACATATTAAGTACCCCAAAACAAATAGGCCATGTATTAAATGTCACCAAATGAGGAAGTATTCAAGTAGTTACAAGAATTAAATATAGAATTTTTAAGGTGCTCCACCAACAATTTCAGAGAACAAAATCAGGTATTTTCATTAAGGAGTAATGCTGTGTAATAGATGCTATCTGTTGCCTATAGAATTTCCCTTCCTTCTTTCTTACTAAGAGAGTCCCAATTGTATCAGTAGTCTCTCCAATTCATGTGAAAAAAGGACCCTTCCCTTCTCCAGGCATAAACTTTGAACAGTCATCATCATGGTTCCATTCTCTGCACTAGCAACTGATACAATGTTGGTAATTTCAACTAGTTCTGGATAATGATATATGGAGGTCTCTAAGGGGGCTCCTGGGAAAGGGTTCTTAGCTTTTTTGAGCAGTGAAAGGAAAAGACGTTACTGTGTCTGGATGTGATACCTGGACCTGTATCAGTCACATCTTGAGATCATGAAAAGATCCAGTTTGAGGGCAAAGATCACATTATAATGATGGCAGAGTTCATGCAATGTACAATCCTAGATCCTTTACAGTATCATCAGGCCACCAAATTAACCAACCTGAGTTGGCCAATCTTAGTACTTTTATATAAGGATGTGAACTTGTGCTTATAAGCCTATTGAGTCAGTTTTCTCTTACTTGCACTAAAGGGACCTTCAGCAAGCACCTGTTGACTAGGGAAGCACCTGAATAGCTACCATCACATGCTATATACAAGGAATAGGTTAGGATTGAAAAGAATTGGTTTTTGCCCTAAAGAGGTTACAATCTATTTTTAAGGACATATAAAACAAGTTGAGAAAAAAGTTAAATATTAATTATAGGAAAAACAATGAAGCTCATAATGAAATCATTAGTGTGGGGCATTAGAAGTAACTTTTTATATAGTATTAAGTTCAATTAGTATAATTCAATTTCCAGGAAGCCTTCTCTTGAAAGATATCTATAGTTCTGTTTAGTGCAATATCCTCTTGTGAATGAGAAATCGACTTCTTCACTCTCTATGGTACTAGACTAAAAGTGGGCTAGAGAGCCATTTCTTGGGATTTCCTTTTTTTTTAAATTTTTTTTAAATTGGTGCATTGTAATCATACATCTTTGTTAGGTGCAAGCTGGGTAAAGGCACATATGCACACATTTCTCATTTAACCCTTCCCCAATTCCCATCCCACTCCATCCCCCTCCCTCCTTCTCAAGTTCAGTTTAGTGAATGACTTTGATATGTTTGTGAAAGTACACCATATGCATTAGGGTGTTTCCCTCCCCCACCTCCCATCACCTTCAGTAAAGTCACCTTCTTTGCTCATCTAAGGTTTCTCCTTCTTCATCTGGAGTCCCTCTCATGTCCCACTTTCTCTCCGGCTTCTGCATATTAGGAAGAGCATACGACTTTTTACTTTTTGTGACTGACTAATCTCACTTAGCATAATGTTTTCCAGTTCCATCCATTTCCCTGCAAATGACATGATTTTGTTCTTCTTTATGGCTGAGTAAAATTCCATTGTGTACATATCCATTGTTTTGTAATCCATTCATCTGTTGATGCTTTCTTAGCTGGTTCCATAGTTTGGTAATTGTGAATTGTGTGGCTATAAACATAGATATACATGCATTCTTTTTAAAAACTTAGAAACATAAAAAGTGAGTCTCATATGCATTTGGGTTACAGAGGTATAGGAACTTGTCAGTCAATAAATATATACCTAAGACTTGTACATTTTTGTATTATTTTATATCAAAAGAATGTAAGCAAATATTGAATTCTAAATTTATGACATGGATGTGAAAGTATTTAGGAGAAAGTGAGCTAATATCTGCACTTTATTTTGAAGTATATTTTTAAAAAATGCATTGATGGATAGTGGGATTGATAAATGATAAAGCAAGTATATCGACATATTTGTATTTATACATACTTGCATGATAAAGTGTCACCTTAAGATTCTTTAGGCTTTACTAGTTTTGTTTGAAATTTTTCATAGTAAGATTGGGGCCTGGGGGAGCAAGCTGCAGTCCCACTTTGCTGGTAATGCCGTGAGCATGGCTTAGGAACTCTGTTTTGGCTTCCTAGGGGATGAAGGGAACTTGTTTCAGTAAATAAATAAGCAGAAAGAGCCAGGAATGAGGAACAGAGGGATTTTGAGGTGTCTGAGTTGTTTTGTAGTTCCAGCTCCCCATAAGATTCAGCTGCATTCCCACCATTTCAGCAGCTGCATGAGCCAAGACCTTCTGGTTTTCACCAAAGCCAGTTCAAGGTGCATTCCTATTACTCATAACCAGAGTTCTGACTAGAATATACCCTAAGGTAATAATAAAAATTGTATACAAAGAAAGATGGACACTGCAGCATTGTGGGTATAACAGAATACAAAATTAACCTGATTATTCAAAAAAAGAAATGGTGACATTTTACTGTTATTTAATGACATTAATAATACTCTGTAAAATTTTTAAATGAAAAGCCAACAGAACTGCATATATATGTATATATCTATTCACAAATATATAGAAACACACACATACATTTACTTCATAATCCAATTTTGTAAAAAGAAAAAATTATATGAAAATGCACAAAATTGTCAACTTCTTTATGCCTGGGTTTAAGATGATTTTGCTCTAATTTACACTTCGATTTTCTAAGTTTTCTAAAATAAGCATACATTACTGTTAGAAAAAAGCCCAAAAAAAGTTACTTTTTTTGAAGAAAAAAAAAAAATCTACTGCTATTAGCCAGGTGTGCTGGCACATGCCTATAATCCCAGTACTTGGGAGGCTCAGACAGGAGAATCAGAGATTCACAGCCAGCCTCAGCAACTTAGTGAGTCTCTCAGCAATTCAGTGAGACCTTGTTTCAAAATAAAAAACAGGGCTGGGAGTGTAGTTCAGAGGTAGAATGCCTCTGGGTTCAATCCCTAGCACCAGGAAAAAAAAAAATCTACTGCTATTAAAGATTTAAAAGTATATATCGGGACTAGGGGTATAGCTCAGTAGTAGAGCACATGCTTAGCATGTGCAAGGCCCTGGGTTAAAACCCCAGTACCCAAATAAATAAAGAAAGAAAGTATGTATGTATCTATCTATCTATCTATCTATCTATCTTATGGCTTATTTCCTAGGTACCATTTCTACCATAAATTATCTAAATGCTCATAAACGTCCTGAATCTTCCATTCCTTTCCCAGAGCCTGGGAAGCAGTAGCCCAGTGGTTAAGATTATGACCTGTAACATCATACTACCGATTTAAATCCTCCTCTGCCCTTTACTAAACGTATGGTTTGGGGCAAACTGATCATTCATTTTTGTTTTAACATCTCAATCTACAATATGTGGAAATAATTCCTTAAGAGTATGAAAAATAAATGAGATAATACCACCATAAACACTTAGCATGGTGCCTGATCCACACGGCAGATAACCATCATTGTTATCCTCATTAACACCTTCTCTGATAATCTTATTTTCTACCCTTATTCTAGAATTTTTTAACTCCTCAGGTACCATTAACTTGCTCATTTTCACCTCATCTCTACTTCTAAACATCTGTTTTTATACCTATCCTACCTCCCTCCTTCAGTCACACCTTTATATACTGTTTTCAAATACCTGTCAGGTGACCAGCACTGTTCTGAGTATGAGATGCCATTCCAATGTTGAAGACTGTGGGCCTCTTTTTTGTGGCTTTGTGTGGGTGTGTGTATGTGTGGTACTGGGGACTGAACCCAGGGGCAATCTACATTCAAGCTACACCCCTAATCCTTTTTTTACTTTTCATTGAAACAGTCTTGCTAAGTTGGTGAGGCTGGCCTCGAACCTGTGATCCTCCTATCTCAGCCTCCCTAGTACTGGGATCACAGGTGTGCGACACCATGCTCAGTATGGACCTCCTCCTTTCTGAAGCTAAGTGCACAAGTTCCATCTTATCCCTCTCATCTGCTCCAGCTCCTTGCCAGTTCATTCCCCCTCCTTCCCTCAAATCTTCAACCCCTCTCTCTCTGAAAATATATACATCTACCATTAAAAAAAAAAAAAAAAAAAAAAAAGTCTTAACATGAATCTACTGGAATCACTGTATATTTCTTCCTGTTAGCATCCATAGCTCTCAAGTGAGAAGTCCCACAATCTGTTTCCTGTACTTTCTTGAAAAGTCATCTACCAAGATTATTAATGGCCTCCTTATTGCTAGATTCAATAGCTATTTTAGGAATCACTCTGCATGTTCTGCAGCCTCTGACACTGCTGACTATGGCTCTGTTTGCAAGCACTTCTTTCAAAGAAGTGGATAACACCATCCTGGTCTTCTCCCAATTCTTGCCTGCTATGTCACATTCCCTTAAACCAGATGTCCCTAATGAAATAGGCCTAGCTCTTCCTATTTTCTTTCTAAAAGTTCTTGATGCTTCCCATGACTTCAAAAAATAGCTCTAGGGAGAAGATCTGCCATATTTCTACCTCTAGTCTGGACTTCTCCATTTCAGTCTTCTTTCTGGAGTTGCAGCCCTTCATATCCAACTTCCTGCCAGGCATTTCTAGTTGGCCTGCCAACATAAGAATGCCTCCCAAATCTGATACTCCACCCAGAGAGTGTGCTCCCTATTCTGAACTTCCCAAATGAGGGGAGAACATATTCGAGGCAAGGGAAAACTGTACCAAAAAAAAATAGGTAGACAAGCCCTTTCAATTGTCCATGATGATGCCTCTTGCAGAGATTTCTTCTCCATTCTTATCGTACATCCAGACTCAATCCATGCTGTACCACTGTAACTGGTCACCTAGCCACCATTCTATCACCTGTCTTTACCAATCTAGCAAACTACCTCATATCAAAACTTAAATATTGCTGAGCATGGTGTCACAAGCCTATAATCCCAGTAATAGGGAGGCTGAGATAGGAGGATTACAGGTTTGAAAATAGCCTCAACAATGTAATGAGACTCCTAGCAACCTAGTGAGACTCCATTTCAAATAAAAAAGGCTGCTGGGAGCCGGGCGTGGTGGCGCATGCTTGTAATCCCAGCATTCGGGAGGCTGAGACCGGAGGATCCGGGTTCGCGGCCAGCCTCAGCTACCTCGTGAGGCACTCTGCAACTTAGTGAGACTCAGTTTCAAAATAAAGAATAAAAAATAGGGCTGGGGGTGTAGCTCGGAGGTAGAACGCCCCTGAGTTCAATCCTCAGTACCACAAAAAAAAAAAGGCTGCTGGGGGTGTCGCTCAGGGGTAGAATGCCCCTGGATTCAATCCCCAGTACCACAAAACAAAACAAAATGTTAAATACTGCTTGTACACTGCCACTTACAAAGATTAAATCCAAACTCCTGACACTCCGGGACACTGAATGTCTCTCAGAGTTGGGTCAAAGTCATCTTTTTGTCCTACCTTCAAATTCTCCTATTTTAGGCAACTTGGACCCAACCAAACAGGTGTACATCTTGTGGCCTCAAGTTTTGCTTGTGTAGGTTGCTCCCCTCTCTAGGATTATCCAAATTTCTATCTGACCTTCAAGACCAAAGCCTATAGTGTTGATTATTATTATTATATTGAACTTATTATATAATAGGTGCTATTCTAAGCACTATGCATATATAGACTAATTTTTATTTATAATTCATACATATTATTTATTTACAATTTATAATCATAAACTAATTTAAGTTATACGTCATAATAATGCTGTAAATTAAGTCTTATTATTATTTGTATTTAACACATAGAGCAAGTGAGGCACAAAAAAGCTCAGTGAAAGCTGGGCGTGGTGGCACACGCTTGTAATCCCAGCATTTGGGAGGCTGAGACCGGAGGATCCGGGTTCGCAGCCAGCCTCAGCTACCTAGTGAGGCACTCTGCAACTTAGTGAGACTCAGTTTCAAAATAAAGAATAAAAAATAGGGCTGGGGGTATAGCTCGGAGGTAGAATGCCCCTGAGTTCAATCCCCAGTACTGCAAAAAAAAAAAAAAAAAAGCTCAGTGACTGCTCAGACATTCAGCTAGTAAACTGCAGAGCCAAGATCCCACACCCAGAAGTGTGGTTCCAGAGTCTAATCTTGAACCACTGTGTTCTGCTACCTATCTAGAATCCTTGGGCATTTTTTACTATACTGTTAGTTTGCTATTAAGTTGCTTTGAGACAACACTTTAATTATTAGAGGTGACAGGACATGCTTATGGTATGGCTTGGTTTTGTTTTGATATTGGGGATTGAGCCCTGGGTCACTCTACCACTAAGCTACATTCCTAGCCCTTTTTATTTTTTTATTTTGCGACAGGGTCTCAACTTGCTTTGCTTGGGCTGGCCTCAAACTTGCAATCCATTCTGCCTCAGCCTCCCAAGTAACTGGGATGGCAGGTGCTCAGCAGGCTTATGTTTTCTGTTTTTTGTTTTTTTCTCCCCAACTAGATTAATTTCTTAGAAAGTAGGGGCTGAACCTTCAACTACTTTAATTTCTCCAGTTACTGCTACCAATAAATACTAGCTTGTAGGTTTTTAAATAAAAAATACACAAAAGAGTAGTTAGCAATATTTTAAAATTTTCTAACCATTTTTAAGAACAAAATATTCATTAAAGGAAAACTGTTATTGGCTGTTTCCTTTTCCATATGATAGAAAAATACAGGAAGGAAAGGAAGGAAATGTTTTTTAATGTTTCTATATTAAATTTAAGGCAAACTAAGAAATTTTTCTTCTACTTAGGATCCTTACAAATAAAAACTGGCTAGGAAAAATTGAAGTTTTGCCTGAAAGTAGAGAAATGTATTAGTATTAGACAATGAGCACAGAGTAAGAATTAAATCAATGTTTATTTAATAAATGAAAAAGGTACCTTGACCACAAAATTAGCCAAGTCATCTCCTGTAGAACATGGTTTTTGGGTTGTTTTTTTTTTTTTTTTTTTTTTTTTTTTTTTTTTTTTTTTTTTTTTTTTTTTTTTTTTTTTTTTTTTTTTTTTTTTTTTTTTTTTTTTGTAGTACTGGGGATTGAACCCAGGGGAATTCTACCTCCGAGCTACACCCCAGTCCTATTTTTTAATTCTTTATTTTGAAACAGGGTCTCACTAAGTTGCAGAGATCCTCACTAAGTAGCTGAGGCTGGCTGTGAACCTGGATCCTCCAGTCTCAGCCTCCCAAGTACTGGGATTACAAGTGTGCACCACCACGGCCGGCTAGAACATGATTTTTATGCAGAACTATATTCCGGCAAGTGCAACATTATGAGTCTTCTAAAAAATGTACACAAGACCTAAATAACATGGGGTTATTTAGTTCTATCCATTGAGAAACTAGTTTTAGTTCTGAAATAGTTGATATTCTGGCACTATTGGGTAACAAATTTAGTTACTTCTTAAAGCCATCTTTGCTTGATAAATACTATAAAAATAAACCCACAGAGTGTTGATCTCTGCCTTTTCAAGACTCATGATGAAGTCAGTGGAGGTCAGGAGAGTTTATCTCCTTTCTCCATTCTTTTCTTCCTTCTTCACTTCTTCCCTCCCTCCCTCTTTCTCTCCCTCCCTTCCCCTGCATCTAGAGGGTATGGCAATGTTGAACAAGGAAAAGCCAACCACATCTGGCTATCTGGTCAGTATCTGGATAATCAAGCCCTTAGAAATAACATACCCTTAGTAAATTTCATTTAAGACACATTTAAGGTGCTAGAATGATTTATTAATTTATAATAATATTTTGTCACTTGGTGAAAGTATAGATGCTGGCACGATCAGCACATTCTATCCCTTGTTAAACCACTTTGATAGAAGTGCCTAACTTCCAAGAGGAAGAAACAATATATCACTTTTTTATCATAAGAAATAACTCATAAAAATCAGTAACATTTGTGGACCACATGACTGGCAAACTTTGTCTGTGTATAGAGAATGGCACAGGAATCACGAGTCAGTACTTCACTAAAGAGAGTTAGATGATCCAAAGGAACAAAGGCACCAGACTACAAGAGTCATGCTACAGACACTGGGAGCCAGCATCCCACAAGGTGCTTAGGTTAAGTTCTCCCAAATTTATCTCAGTCACTTTTATTATTCTCCACAAATGATCAACAGGTCTTCTGGTTGACACACCTTTGTGGATATGTAAATACACACAGATTATCAGACTCCTGGTAGGGCAGATAACAATTCTATCAATTTCTCCTGATTTTATATATCCAATGTATCAAGGCAAACCTTCATTTTAACACATGAACAAGCACTTACCTCTCTCCCTATCCTTTCCTCCCTCCTTTTTTCTGGGGCAAGGGGTTATTGGGGATTGAACCCAGGGGAATTCTACCTCTAAGTTACATCCCCCTGCCCCCAGCCCTTTTTCTTTTTCTTTTTTTTTTTTTTTTTTTTTTTTGCGGTACTGGGAATTGAACTCAGGGGCATTCTACCTCCGAGCTACACCCCCAGCCCTATATTTATTCTTTATTTTGAAACAGGGTCTCACTAAGTTGCGAGTGCCTCACTAGGTAGCTGAGGCTGGCCGCGAACCCGGATCCTCCGGTCTCAGCCTCCCAAATGCCGGGATTACAAGCGTGCGCCACCACGCCTGGCTTCATTTTTATTTCTTTAATTTTGCAACAGGGTCTTTCTACATTGCTGAAGCTGTCCTGGAACCTGCCATCCTCCTGTCTCAGCTTCCCAGGTACTGGAATTACAGGCCTGTGCCACCATGTCTGGCTGAATATATCTTTTTTTATTTAATTTTGAGAGGTAGGAAAAGTGATTCACTTTGGCTCCCAAATACTGACACTGAATTTTGTTATGCACAAAGAAAATATTAGATAAATGATGGAGTAAGAGACCCTCAAAATTTGTTCTCCCCTCCCTCCACAGCAAATTTTAGCTGGCACATGGCTACCAAACTTGAGACTATGTTTCCCATCTTTCCTTGCTAGTAGGTGTGGCCAGAAACTAAATTCTCAGCAATGGAATGTGAGTGGGACTTCCAAGTCTTGGACTTAATACATTGAAAACACACTCAACCGCTAACAATAGTCCACCAGAGTAATCACAGAAGTCATACCTGATGGCAAGGCCACCTTGTGGGTCTTAATCCTGTGACATCATGAAGGAAAGCCTGCCTGCCAGCCCTACACTGTTAAGTGAGAGAAAAATAACCTCATTTTTATCAGTCATTAAATCTCTTTGATATAATAGCATAATCTATACCCTTTTTAGTTCAGATACCAATAAAATTAAATATCAGAACCACATATCAGAATCAACAACCACTCTTTGTAAATGTATAGTGCTGAGGTACCAACTTGGCAGAAAAATAGTCTCCAGATACAGTATGAATCTATTCCTACACATATGATGCCTAGGAATTCATGAGTTTTTTTTAAGATTAAAAAAAAAAAAAAAGTTAAGTCCATAGTATTAAACCCAACAGACAAAATTACTTTGGGGAATTTACTGCCAATTACTTTGGGGAAATTAAGGGTTCCTGAAGAACACAAGCATTGTCAACACTAAGCAATAAAAGGCAAACGGAAGTGGGAGGAATGGGAGAAAGGAGAAAAGCACTCACGGTGCTTTTAACTATAGATCCAGAATATTCTAGGAGTGACAGTATTACTATGTAACATTCTTTTAACATTTCTTATATATAAACTGGAGTAATTTTGATAACCAAAACTATTATCTAGATCAGTTTTAATCTAACCTTGTTCATCAATTTGTACTACATTTAATGTTAACAACTAATTTGACATTAGTATTTGTATCTTAGTTCAAGCCAATGGTATTAACATAAGCCTTATGAAATAAATTCATTCCTCTAACCAAATGAACTTAGGTGTAACACTAATTTTGAAGATGGGAAGAAGTGAAGTAAAGAATCTTGAGATTCTGGTACCTGAATTCCTTTAGGAAGGATGGCTAGTATTGTATTTATAACCAGATGACTACTGTTCTGTTCAGAATCATGTTGGGCCACAGCCAACTTTAGATTATTTATGTTAACTAAAAGCAGATAATCAAAAACAACTCATAAATCACTTTTAGTTGGCCTTGAAATGTCTATTAACTTTGAAAAGAGATTCATCTGACTACCTTTTTCTCAGGATAATATAAAAAGTGACTTGCATTCTCTGAGTACTAGCCAACTGATGGAAGTAATACTGGAAGTTGAACCAATTCAAGTTGGGTGTAAAAATCCACCACAAATAAAATAGAATCTAGATTAATGATAAGAGATTAATGAAATTTGACCATAAGTATTAAAATAAGGTATTTTAAAATATTAGTCTCCTGAAAAATAAAAAGACAAAAAATAAAAAAATAAATACTGGGACATCTGGTCAACCTGGCTCCCACCTGACTCCTGTGGATGACTGGGACCTGACCTCAAAGAAATTTTGGTTTATCTAGAAGGCCTAGAGGGCTTAAAAGACTTGCCTTAAAGTTAAGCATTCAGTTTACATTTAACATAGGGCTAAAACCAATATTTCCTGACTCCCTACTAACTGAGGCTCAGTAGGAATAAATCTTTAGATCCTATCTCTTCTAGCTCCTTGGTGAGGACCCTATCATTAACCCTGGTTAAAAGATAAGCTAACTGGAGCCAAGAGAAATAAATGACTTCTCCAAGGTCGCATGGCCATTGAAAGGACTTCATTCCTACATCACACATCTCCAGTATTTAATCTTTTTGACTTGCATTTTGTACACCCATATAAGCAAGTATCTTTAACATACTGGATTGGTTAGCAAATGTTGCCAGAAAAGGGGAGGGGGGAGTTGGATAAATAGAGGAGTGACAAGTTATTTAAACAGATGCACAGGCTGGGGGTATAGTTCAGTGGTAGAATGCTGGCCTAACATGTGCAAGGCCCAGGGTTTAACTCCTAGCACTACTAAATAAATAAATAAATGCAAAAAAAAAAAATATTACTCTGCATTAGGCAACATATATGGAATAGGCGCATAGATACATAACTAAAGAAAAAAGTGTGCTCTCTTAAACTTGATAAACTAAGGGAAACACATATTTCTAGACATCCCTAGGTAGTCAGATTGCCAATCTTAAAGGTTTCACATGAGATGAAGAAAAGAGATATTAATTTTATTGGTGTTTCCCTCTTAAAAGTTAAGGTTCTTCATTAATACCTATCATGAACAAGACAAGAATTATGAGCATTTCTACATGTACTCCAAATTTAGAAACAGGGCTAAAATAGTTTAGGAATCAAATGCATACTAGGGGCATAAGCACCAAAAAAAAAAAAAAAAAAAAAAAAAAGAGGCACAAAGGAAAGCAGAACTTTTCTTCTGCCTTTGCTTCTGTGCCAGAGTGTCAAACAACTTTTTGGCCTGGGTTAAGTCCCATCTTTCAATTTTGTTCAGTCCACAAGAAATTGTTGGTGTTTAATAATGCTAAGTAATAATGCACATGTTGAAAGTATGATAAATTAATATGAAATACTCCACAGTGGGACCCATTTTATGGATGAGGCTAGTAATCCATGAGCTGTAATAGGTTTATGTTGCAATAAGCTTTATTGTGTTACAACGAATTCACTGACTTACAGCTTATTACACACTTGCAAATCCCAAACCTATAAAGCATTTATTTTTGATTTAAGATTTATAAAATCACGTCCATCTTAAGATGCCTCTGGGCACTCATATGGTATAAAAGCAGATACAAAAATTCTAACAAAAAGAAAAGCTTGGCTCCGTTCAGATTTATTTTTTGTTCTTTTTAAAGCACTGAATAAAAGCAGTATGTCTTATACCTGAAGGTCAACCCAAAGGGCCAACTTTATAAAGATTTATAAAATAAAGTCTATCTCAAGAAAACACTGCTATCTATGGACACCAAAGACTTGAGCCAACTAGCAGGAGAGCTTCAGCAGTGCTTCCCTGGAAGTTACTGTTAAGATATCTACAGGCTTAAGTATAAATAAGTGAAAAATAAAATAAAATGAAATCACTACTCTGAATTTAACTCCAAAGGAAAGCAGAGCTATAATGTGTCTCATGCTGCCTTCTATGGTGCCATATACTAAGGTGGCAAAATTCTACACAGCATCACCTTCATGTGATCTGTACTGAGCAGAGTCCTTCATTTTCATGTACATTCAAAGGTTGATAAGGACAGCAAGTCAGCAAAACAGTTATCTTAATATTGGAAAAGGGTAAAATGGTAAATAGAAACTCAATGACAATGTTTCTGGTATTCTCAGATTAAAGACTCCTAATGTCAGATTATCATATTTATTCTAATTCTTATTTTTAGGCCTCCTATTTTACCCCACATAAAAAGCATAAAAAATTTAAAAATTAATGCCAGAATAATAGAGCATATCTATTACTGAAAACAGTAAGATTTGTGGGTTTGTTTTACTATTACATTAGCTATGGTTACACCATGTCTTGCACATCATAAGTACTCAAATATTTGAGGAAGGTAGGAAAGGAGGAATATAGGAATAAGGATGGGAAGGAAAAAAGAATTCAAACAGGAAGGAATTTTATAACTACAGCATGGCCACAGAATCCAACTATAAAATTTTCATTCTGGGATTGACCATAGCCTGAAACCTCTACTAAGAATTAGTCAAAGCCCTGATTCTTCCTGTGCTTCTAACAAGTTTAATATAAAACCAGCCATTTCTTCTAGTTGATGAGTAGGAACCTTGAGGTTCCCAGGATTATCATACTTTTTTTTTTTTTTAAAGTGTCGAGCATGATGGCACACGCTTGTAATCCTAGTACTTGGGAGGCTGAGACAGGAGGATGGCAGATTCCCAGTCAGCCTCAGCTACTCAGTGAGGCCCTCTGCAACTTATTGAGACCCTGTTTCAAAGCAAAGAATTAAAAATAGGGCTGAGGGAGTAGTAGCTTGGAGGCAGAATGCTTCTGGGTTCAATCCCCAGTACCCGCCCCCCCACACACACAAAAGTATTTCCTTATCTAGGAACTTATATAAACGTAACTATATGATTAACACATAAGTTTATACAGAAGAATATGTAGAGAGGAGAGAGCAAAGATGGCTGAGAGAGTATAGTTATGACTCTAAAGCTGGACATATGGCCTTCTTCTCTACTCTCAGTCAATAGTTTATCTCCTCTGCCTCAGAGCTTCAACCAAACTATTTATCAGTAACCTCCAATTTGTATCTTCAATTTAGTCTTCAGTATAGAACACTCTCTTAAAATCTTCATTTGGATGGCTCACACACATCTCAGATATGCTAAATCCCAGTATTAGATGTTTGGTCTTCCCACACTCATTACAGGCCTTTCTTCCAAATCTCACTTTCTTATAAGGTAAATGGTAGTACCATCAACTCAGTCACTGTTCATTCCAGAAACCCAGTGGTCAAAGATGTGGCTTCTCTCAATACCATCTGCTTTTCTGCATTTCCAACTTAATCTAGAGATTACAAAGTATCAACCTGTGAGATGTATCCTAACCTGCAAGGCTGTTGTGCTTGGAATAGTATTTCTGCAAACTACTTGAATGAGTTGGTAATATTTATAAACTGAAGAGTTTAACAAAACATTCTAGATTCCTGATTTCTCTAGGAAGATTAAAAGAACTGACATCTGGGCATGGTGATGTAGGCCTATACTCCCAGCTAGTTAGGAGACTGAGGCAGAAGGATAGGAAATTCAAGGCCAGCCTGGGCAACTCTGAGATTTTGTCTCAAAATAAAATAAATGGCTAGGGGTGTGCCTAGCATATGCGAGTCCCTCTGTTCAATCCTCAATTCCTAAATAATGAGTAAGTAAGCACGTAAGTAAATTAGCGAGTGAGCTGGCAACACTGAGCTGTACTTGTTCTAACCTGGGTGGAGCTCAGAAGAGGCTATACCTTTCACCACAGGGCCTGTGTTCTCTGGTTTGTTTGCCAACACTGTATTGTCTCCAAACACTTAGGCCAAAGGAAAGCTGCCATTTATCATCAGTTTCAGGATTATTTTGCTTATATGAGCTTTTATGCTACCTGGCCATTAAGAGCAAATGAGTCTGTGAACCCCATTCCAGCTCAAGTTCCATTTTTTTTTTTTTTTTTTTTTTTTTTTGCGGTACTGGGGATTGAACTCAGGGGCATTCTACCTCCGAGCTATACCCCCAGCCCTATTTTTTATTCTTTATTTTGAAACCGAGTCTCACTAAGTTGCGGAGTGCCTCACTAGGTAGCTGAGGCTGGCCGCGAACCCGGATCCTCCGGTCTCAGCCTCCCGAATGCTG